>NDFZ01005417.1:146767-277248 GCA_002192655.3 Mamestra configurata
CCCCAGCGACGCCCTAAGCCGAGGCCCGTACCCCACAGGGGGTGCCCTTAGCGTGTAGTCGCTTAGTTTGTAAGTTTTTTATAAGCCCTGGCTGGAGGCTTTAATATTATATTAAGGCCACCACAGGCAAGCCCGGTTAAGCAGTTGACAACCTTATAGGTTGAACTGCGAGACGCCACTCATTAAAAAAAAAATGGGTGCAATGATCCTTTTTCAGGTATTGCGTTTATTCTGTTACACCTTGTATAAAATTATTCCTTTACTGACTAAGTGACTGACATAAAACGCACAACCGAAACTACTGGTCGTAGAAAGCTGAAATTTGGCATTTAGGTTCCTTGGGGAGTGTGGTTGAGCACTAATATAATTTCCCGAAATTCTTATCGGAACGAGAAAAACAGGATGTGCGCGTACGAAGTTGCGAGCAAAAGCCAGTATATTATAATTGTGATAATGAGTTTGTTTGTTACACTTCCACGTCTAAATCGCTAAACCGACATTGATAAATTCTGGTACAGAGATAGATGGGTCCCTGGGACCGGTTATAGGCCATTTTTTGCGACAATTAAAACGCGAGCGTAGCCACGGACAAAAGCTAGTACGTAATAAAAAAAAACCGGCTTCAAAACTGTAATTTATTTCATTAATAATTAAAAAGGCAGTAATAAAAGTTTTATCTTTTATAAAAATCGTACGTTGTCACATAGTTAGGTCGTATATCGGTATACCCTGCCTACGGCAGTTAGCCGACCTCAAAAGAAATCCCCCCCCCCTATTTACTTTAGATTTTAGACAGTATTACATACATACGGGTCGAATTGATGACCTCTTTTTGTAGGGTTCCTTACCAAAAGGTTAACAGAACCCTAGTACTAGGCCTTCGCTGTCCACCCGTCCGTTCGTCCGTCTGCCTGTCAGCGGGCTGTATCTCAAGAACCGTAATAGGAAGACAGTTGAAATTTTCACAGAGTGTGTATTTCTATTGCCGCTATAACAACAAATAATAAAAATTGAAGGGAAACCCATACAAGAAACTATTTTTTTTCAGTTTATTTTACGGAACCCTTCATGTGAGAGTCCGACTCACACTTGGCCGGTTTATTGAAGTCGTTTAAAAAAGACCATTGCTTAACCTGTCTGGGAATAGACGTGATGGTCCCATAAAAATATAATTCTATCTTTTTTTTTTTTTTATTTTTTTATTTAATATGGGTTTGCTCTTGACTCTAGTCTAGGTCATAGATGACAGAGACAAAGTCGACGATGGAGCGAGCTTACCCAGAAGAAGCCTGTTCACTCTAATTTTGAAGAGATTAGGGTTGTATGCGTTCGGAAACACAGACGCAGGCAGAGAGTTCCACTCCTTTGCTGTGCGCATTATAAAAGACGTTTGGAAACGTTTAGTGCGAATTGGTGGAATAGCAACAAGGTAGGGATGGTAACTTGCAGTGCGTCTAGATGTCCGATGGTAGAAGGGGGCCGGTGGGATGAGATCGTGGAGTTCCTGGACACTCTCCCCGAAGTACAATCTGTAGAAGACCGACAAGCAGGCAACCTTGCGGCGATGAGCCAAGCTGTGCAGCTTGGCATCCACCAGCCTTACGTCGCCAATGAGCCTTTTAGCTCTGTGTTCCACCGAGTCAAGCGCGGCAAGTTGGTATTTAGCTGAGCCATCCCAAAGGTGGCTGCAATACTCCATGCAGGATCGGACTTGTGCTTTGTAGAGGGTTAAAAGCTGTCCAGGCGTGAAGTATCGCTTCACTCTATTTAGGATGCCCAGCTTTTTGGCCGCAGTTTGGGCTTTGTGCTCAATGGTGGCACCAAAGTTGAGACTGGTTGTCAACTCCATGCCTAGGAGCTCGAGCCGATCGGTTACAGGAACAGAAGTACCCCGAAAAGTCGGAGTTAGGTCGAAACGACTCCTTTTCGCGGTAAAAAGGCATGCTTGTGTTTTGGTGGCGTTAAAAGAGACCAGATTGTCATCACCCCACTGGGAGACAAGACTTAAGGTCAAATTTGTCCGCTCTACCATGGCCTCTCTCAAGGAACGAACTTCTTCCCCGCTGGTTTTTGCGCTAGACAAGTATCTCTCTGAAACCGAACTGTCATCTGCATACCCAACAATACCAGGCTGAAGCAGGTCATTGATCTATACAGTATATTAAGTTTTGCGTAGAAACTTAATAGTATTTATCTTGTTTCAGGTATCCAATATGACGGGCTCAGAGGTATGTTCAATATTATAATTATATGATCTCTTACAATGGAATTACCATTTAACTGCCCTGACTTTAGACGTAATTATGAGTTTGCTTGATTGATTGAGTGAAAAATATTTTGAGCTGCATTGTGTATTCTTAACTAACCATAGTTAATTAACAATAACGATTTTTACCTAAACCTACTAAGATTAACAATACTAGGTATGATATTTTTAAGATGCCTCTGATTTGAATCTGAAATATGAAATTAAAATATTAAAGGAGCTCGTGGCTAAATGATAACAGCCGCACATGTCGATCTTCAAGGTTAAGCAACGCTTGCCGAGGATGATCTGTGGATGGGTGACCATCTTAACATACCGTGACTCCTCCGTGCCTCGGAAAGCACGTTAAGCCGTTGGTCCCAGCTGTCAATTGTAGATATTTGGCAGTCGTTACGAATAGTCAGAAGCCAGATAATCTGACACCAGTCTTGCCAAGTACCCTGTTACCAATTTAATGGATTGTGGAGGTCTGGCAGGCAGCCACTCCACGTAAAATACTGGTATTCAGCTGAATCCGGTCTTACTGGATGCCGACCCCAATATAGTTGGGAAAAGGTTGGGATGATGATGTTGAAATATTATTTCTCAAGTCGAAAGGGGGATTTTTTTGAGAACCTTCTCAATATTTAGAACCAAAGAAATCCGTGAGACTTTTCAGCTGTAAAATTATCAATATTTTCACAAATTCAACGAAGAACCTAAACTTGTGATAGTAACTCCCTCAGAATGAAAGTGACCGCTCTCAAACAATTTGTGGTAAATGCAAGAAAGTTTAAAAAAAAGTATAATGTTAAGTAAAAATGTATGTCTTTCGTGACCAGGTAGAGCTATCCTACTCATAATTTGGACCTCTTTGTCACCACAGGGTTTTTAACCCGGGGTCATGGGGGTGGAAAAGTGTTACACAGAACTTGGGCTGGGTCTCACAGACCCGTTCATTAGATAACAAATTATCCAATACTTTATAAAGAATAAAGTTAATATTTAATTCGTGTTTAGTTTTTAAGGTATTATGAAAATATATGAAACACAAATATCGTATTATATTATGTTTTAATCATATTTATTAGATCTTTAAAGTAGGCTTTCAAATGTCAGTTTATAACCAAATAAGAATTTACAGAGATTTAGGTGACTTTCATTCAAAGATCCCGGTTCCAACTGGTTCACATGACTATTGTTTTATTTTCAGTTAAATTCGGTTGGTCGGATGCCCTGGCTGATATGGAGTACTTCTTCTCGATTCCTCGCACTATCAGCGACGTGGAGAACGAGGGCTGGCAGAGGACTGAAAGGCCCCCAGGTCCTCTGCCGGAGCTGAGGATGTACTGTCCTCCAGGGAGGATCGTCTGCCCTATGTACGATACCGCTGGATTCGTGGCAGGACTTATGGTGGCTGTAAGTAGATTTTTCATATTTAGGATAGGTCTTTATAGTTAATTCTGCCTAGTCTTTTCTCAACTATATTGGAGTCGGCTTCCAGTCCAACTGGATCCAGGGTTGCGTAATTTGTTCTAAGAGTCACCGCGGCCCTGGAACGCAAAGGGCTTTAGAAGGAACACGGATGGGTTTTAGCCAGTAAGAGTCTGACACGCCCTTCCGCTTTACCCAGAGCGGAAGAAGTCTTTTGATCATTTCCCATAATTAAAAAAAAAAACTGACTGAATGCAGCTGGGTACTACTGTACCCTTAGGCAGAACGTTTTGTTATTATGTGAAACGGCTTATCTGTCTTCACAATTCAGTAACAGGGCAACTCGACAAACCCTTAGCAAGACTGGTATCAGATTTTCTGGCTTCTGACTACCCATAACGACTGCCTGACTGATTGTCAGGGGGGCCAACAGTCTAACGTGGTTTCCGAGGAATCTAGGAATGTTAAGATGGTCACCCATCCACGGATCGACCGCTGCAAGTGTTGCTTAACCTTGAAGATTAACCTAAGTATCTTTAAAAAGGTTTTATGGAGTTGTAGTATTAAATAAGAAGTCTTGTCAGGTAGAGCATTGTCACTACTGTTAGAATAGCGACAATCATCATAAAATACGTCATTTCATCAAACCAAAATATACACTACCGCTCAAAAATATTTGGTCACCTGCATTTTGTGAGGCCAAATCTTTGTGTGACCGTCATTGAAAACAAAGCTGGAAGCAAAGGATCAAACTAAAATTTAAAAACAGTATTGTTAGATATATTTGTGAAATTGCAAATAAATATAAATATTTATTTGCAATTTAATGTTTCAATTAATGAAACGACTTCATAGTAATTTAATAATTACAATGAACTTTTACTAAATAGTTACCTTTTTCTGGGTGGCCAAATACTTTTGACCGGTAGTACACACAGTAGCTGCTATTGGTGCATGACCGCGAACCTCTTCCTCATTGCTGACAGAGTGACAATGCGCCGTCAATTCAGGCAGAATGACGAGTCAATTCATTCGCAGCGTTTATCTAATTTATTTGAATGAACGAGATCAATCGCGGAGGGGTACCCACGCATGTGGCTACAATGGAACGTTGTAATCGGTTTAAGACGAACAACATATGAGGCAAAAAATGCTTGTTTTGCATTGATGTATATTAATGTTGTTTTGTAAAAAAACTGCGGTCAAGTGTGAGTCGGACTCCCACATGAAGGGATCCGTATCAAAAACCAAAAAAAAACACGTTTCTTGTATCCCCTTAAATTGCTACAAAAATCTTTGTTGTTGATGTCAATTTAAGTCACAAAGTGATAAAAATAATTTCAGATTTGCTATGGGTTTTTTTGGTCGACCAAACTTAATGATTTTTTATTTGTTTATCGTTTTTCGGTTCAAAATATTATTTGGTCAAAAATAGTCTAATGGTGATCATTGATTTGTTTTCATTTGTATAAACGGTAATAGTTCGCTATATATGCTCCTTCAGCTTTGGGCGGAGCGGAAGGGAGTGTCAGACTCTCACTGACTAAAACCCATCAGTGTTCCTCCATATGCCCTTTGCGTTCCAGGATCGTGGTGACTCTTTCGAACAAATTCCGCAACCCTGGCAGGCTCTGGCCCTAGCGGGCGAGAGGGGACCTGTAGAATCAACAGTTAATAACGACACTAAAAAATAATAAAAACTGAAAATCTCTAAAAAGTCAATATTAGTTGTTTCTGCACATATATGTACTAAGATAGGTTAATTTTCAGTTGTAGATCTTAGACAGTCGTTACGGGTAGTCTTGTAGCCAGAAAACCTATCAGTCTTGCCAAGGGGTATCTTGCTTCCCAGTTACTGGGTTGTGGTGGTCTGATAGGCAGTCGCTCTGTGTAAAATACTGGTAACTAAGTAGTCAAACCAGCAGCCTGCATCTGGTTTGACTGAGGGATAAGGTTGGGCAGATTGTTTGAGATAGGATACGATTCCTCCAACTTGTTAATTTGAAACCGATAAGTACACCTTCTTTGGGTCAAGTCCCATGGTCTGCTATTTGGCTAAATGTTCATGTCAGTTGTTCTATTCAAAATAAACCTTATGGCACTCGAAATAAGGTTAATTTGGTATTGCACAAGTGACGCGAATATTGGGCCAAATAAGCCAAGTGCCAGCATTAAACTAAGAATGCGCCTAATATTTTTTTTGGGGATAAGACCCGTTTCGCACTACATCCGATCCGAATCCGTGAAAATATGGATATAAAAAACTCGAACCGAAATCGGATATTGCTTTTCGCACTGCATCCGATACGAACTCTGATCCAATACCATCCTACGCCCCGCCCCGCTGTCAAGCCGAGCGGATACGTCCGATTTGAATCCGAAGTAATGCGAAAGCGTTCATACAAATAGTACTACGGCTACTTCGGTCCGTCAACATTCTTCCGAATTGGAGACACACTAATGCCAGATAGAAATTGGATGATGGAAGTCGGATCTAGTGCATAAACTGCCATACAAATAGTTCTATGACTGCTTCCGAACGTATTTTCATGGATTCGGATCTGATGCAGTAACCGCTCAAAGTCTGGAAATTATGCTTGTACTCTGCGAAATTTAAGTAGTTATAGATTGTCCACATCATGTCACCAGTAACATAACTGGCTCGCGGCTTAAAAGTATGACATTCATGGCGAAAGAATAAAATTGTTATAAACGTATCAATCAGTATTTACAGAAATCAACTAAGTACTAGAAACAATCAAACATACAATTTTATCTCTTTATGCAACAGTTTAGTTGAGAATTTTTCAACGTCTTCGTTACAGCTTCCAGTGGACGAATTCAACTCCCCAATGGGCAAGCCTGAGAAGAAGTTCATCAAATGGTCGGCGACGGCGTCAGTAGGCGAGCCTGCGAGAGACTATTGGACTGCCACCCAGTACTTTGTGTCAGCAGGTAAAAATACCACGTACTACGTTAGAATCAGTGTTTCTGAATTACAGTATAGCCTGAGAAATCAAATGGTCGCCAAAGGCAGAGGGGGCGGGTCTACGGAGACTACTTGATTGCCACCCAATACATCATATCAGCAGGTATGTTATCAGAAGTATTGCTACTCTCAAGTGTTTCTGAAGATGGTTATAGCCTCAGTAGACGTGAGTCTGTGGCCCGCTAGGGCCAGAGCTTGCCAGGGCTATGGAATTTGTTCGAAAGAGTCACCACGATCCTGGAACACAAAGGGCATACGGAGGAACACTGATGGGTTTTAGTCAGTAAGAGTCTGACCCTCGTTACCTCTCCGCCCAGAGCTGAAGGAGTATTTGATGATATGACATCCTTAAAAATGAAAAGGTGTGACTGTTTCCCGGTATCTACTTCGTATGTGCAGGTATTGTTAAAATGTGTTCTATCTGCCTAACCTTTTCCCAACTATATTGGGATCGGCTTCCAGTCTAACCTGATACAGCTGAGTTACAGTATTTTATATAGAGTGACTGCTTTTCTCACCTCCACAACCCAGTAATATTTTACCTCTCGGTACTTACTTGTGTTACATTTTCTGGCTTCTGGCTATCCGTAACGACTGTCAAAGATCTAGACCAGTCGGCTTTCAGTAAGTTTCCATGCGAATAAGTACTACTAAGTTGAAAACGTTTCCTCTCTCGCACCTCTATCGCAAAGCCCTTTTTAAGCCAGCAGCACACCCACCTCAACGTACTCGATACGCCACTCATGGAAACCTCAAAGAGATGATGGTCGTTGAAATGTAACCGATATGTGGGTATTGCGTTCGAGAGCCATTACACTTTATGCAGGAAAGGGGAATCTGAAAGCATCCCACACATTGTTTTGAGACGGCAAGTCTGACTGTGTGAACTAAAATTTAAGTAAAAGTTGTCGTTGTCTCTAGTGTAGACATCACTAATCTGCTAACTAAGGAACCACCATTACGTCGCTTAAGTTCTAACACTGTGAAAATCAAATTCAAATTATTTCCTCTCCAGATGAGGTGCCGTTTGACGTGACAACGTCTAATAAATCGATGAACGCTGGTTGCACGCACGAAAAAAGATGACTCATTGTAACGTTACGCTCATTGTAACGTTACGATCATTTCATCAATGTTTTGTTATGAAGTTGTCACGTTAAACTATCGCCCGTAAACCGACTTTACAGACAGCCAATTTTTTTTACATCTGCGGTGTTAAATTATAAACGACAATGACTGAATTCTAAATAAAAGATTTCGATGAAATAATACCCCGCCATAAACGCTTTGTACCAAATACAACGTTAATTTATTCAGCCTAAAGTCTAAGCTACTATGAGTATGTAACAGCCTTACAGCTTCCGTCAGTTGAACAGATTAATGCTAGCTGTACGTGATTCCGTGAACTGCATATTAGATTTACTGTGCGAGCCGAATTCTGAGAACCGTTGGAGCAGGATCCTTAATAGTGTGGCATCAGAGTCACTACATTAAGGTTTTCCAGGAAAATATCGACCCTGTAGTGTATAGGTTTGTTCTGTTTTGTTGTATTGATTTTCAAGTACAAATTGATTTGTGCAAAATCTCATGATTGTATGCTTGTATCTTCAGGTGCCATTTGACTTCTACTACTTAAACAAATTCTCTTTTAACCGTAAGAAGGTTCTTCATCCAAAATTTTTAGCAATTCAACCAATAAATCAAGGCTTTTCAATCAAATTGAGGCCCTGGCTCCTGCGCTAGGTAGACTAGAAACACCTTGTTAACACACAGGCATCTGTGACTTCCAAAGAATAATGACGAAATTGGCAATTAAATTGGAATGGCTGACTTAAATTTGAGCGTCTAAAAGTGACTTACATACGAAATAAATTCCAATCTTTTTGTCTACGTTTTTTCAGTGTCACATTAACTAGTTAGGGCCGGATAGAAACATTATTTTAATTGATGAGTTATTTGATTTTTTTATTAACGTTTATTCTGCCAAGTGACAATAAGTTCAGCATTATTGTATTGTAATCAGTATTTTGTTATTATAATTACACGGCGAGTAAATGAATTAAAATACAGTTTATTTCTAAGTGTAGGTGTTCCTTACAGGGATGTTAAAAATAAATGACTTACCTTCAATTAATGACTGGCAAAAATACTTTTTTTTTTTTTTCACTTATCCTAGTGTTCATCAAATGGATGGACCCTAATCTTATTACAATCTAGCCTTGTATATAGACTAATAAGTAATTTAATTAAAACTTAAACTGTTATTATTGTCTTTACTAAGAATGTGTCCAATGGCACTTTTCTTATTGTCTCTATTAAGGCGAATACACTTCGTTCTTGTGTTTATTTGGTAACACTTGTGCCACATTACACTATTCACTTTCACAAACACTAAACACTAACTCGAACGGTTTTGTTCTTTTTAGTCTTCTCACTATGTCCGTGTGGTCGAGAAGCCGGATCGCTTCGGCATTCACATGCTGATGAATCACTTTCTCGATGAACTCAACTTTTAGGTCCCGATGGAGATCATCATTTCGTATATACCAGGGTGCATTTACAATTTCCCGTAGTACTTTGTTCTGGAATCGTTGGATGATTAAAACATTCGTCTGTTTAGTGCAGCCCCACAGCTGAATACCATAAGTCCAAACTGGCATCAGGACTTGTCTGTATAACAACAATTTGTTTTGCACGGACAGCACGGAGTTTCTTCCAAGCAGCCAATACATTCTTTTGAACCGTAGGTCGAGTTCATCTTTTTTCTTCTTTACGTGGGCTTTCCAGCGTAGCTTTGCATCAAGGGTCATACCGAGATACTTGGCTGTATTCTCATATGGGATTTGTTTGTTATTAATATAAACTGGAAAATACTGTTGTTTTTTGTTAGTAAAGTCTATGTGTACAGATTTGGATTCATTTAATTTAATCCTCCATTTTTTTGTCCAGTCATAAACTTGGTTAACAGCCATTTGAACCTTTTCTACTGCTTCTTCATGGCTGTTTCCAACGGCCATTATTGCTGTATCATCAGCAAAGGTCCCAATAGTATTGTGTTCTGATTCAGGGATATCGCAAGTGTATAGAAGGTACAGGACCGGACCTAACACGCTTCCTTGCGGTACGCCAGCTTTTATTTGTTTCAGTTCTGAATAAGCGTCTTCTTGTCTTATTCTAAAGACTCTGTTTAGAATGTAGGATTCTAATATTTCTACAAACTGTTTCGGTAGCAGGCTCTTTAGTTTATGTATAAGGCCTTCATGCCATACTTTGTCAAACGCTTGAGCTACGTCCAGAAAAACAGTAGCACAAACTTTCTTGTTTTCTAACGCGTCTTCTATTACGTTTGTGATTCTGTGCACTTGATCGATCGTGGAGTGTTTTTCTCGAAAACCAAACTGGTGCTCTGGTATAATGTTCCTGCTATCTATTATTGGTTTAAGCCGTTTAAGTAGCAGCTTTTCAAACAGCTTTGACATTATGGGTAACAGGGAAATCGGTCTATACGATGTTGTTTCGTGGGCCGGTTTTCCAGGCTTTGCTATCATTATTACTTCAGCAACTTTCCATAAGTCTGGTACATATTTAAGTCTCAGTGCGGCATTTATAAGGGTTGTTAATTTAACCAGACCCTTTCTTGGTAAGTTATGAAGTATTTCCCCTGTTATTAAATCGTAACCTGGCGATTTTCGTGGGCTTATGTTCTGTTTTATTTCTAGTGCGACTTCTCTCGGTGTTACTAGTTTTATGTCATCTACATGATCTGACATCGCTATATTAACCAGGGTGCGGTCTTCAATGATTTCCCCCTCATTTGGCTGAAAAATATTTTCTAGGTGCTCTGCAAACCTCATAGCTTTTTGCTCATTAGTAAGTGCCCATTGCCCGTTCTCACATTTGATGGGAGGGATTTGGGCTATCGGCTTCTTTAGATGCTTAGCAGCTTTCCAAAGGGAGTAGTCTGTCCTTTGGTCGTTACTTAGTTTCTGAAGGTAGGTTTTGGTTGAGTCGTCTTTATAGACCTGGATTAGTCTTCTTACTTTTTTTGTAAGTTTGTTTAATTTACGTTTGTCTTCAGGACACCTAGATTGATGCCACGTTTTTCTCTGTCTTCTTTTCTCCATAATGAGCTGCTTGATTCTGATGGGGTAAACATTTCCCATCGTCCTTTTGTTGAAGTCAGGTGTATTTTCCCATGCTGCTTGTTGGATGTGCATTATGAACTTTTCAACTTCGATATTTAGATGTTCGGGGGTTTTTAATGGAACTTTAAGATCTATTTGGTCATTTAATCTGGCCTTAAAGCTCTCCCACTCCGTACACTTATTAACAAGAGTGAGTCTGTTTTCTTTGTATAGTATACTCTCGCTAATTTCTAAATAAATTGCAGAGTGATCGGAGTTCAAGTCATAGCTTTGTTCCGTTTTTATGTAACTAGTCGATAGATTTTTGGTTACAAAAAAATCGATTAAGTCCGGAATTTTATTTGGATCTGTTGGCCAATAGGTGGGCTTTCCAGTAGATATAACGTCACATTTTAGCTCTTTAATGGCACTCAGTAGTTCTTTTCCTTTGGTAGTTGTTAGTCTGGAACCCCAATACGTATTTTTAGCATTGAAGTCACCTCCTAAGACAAATCTATTACCAAGGCGGGCTAGAAAACACATATAGTGATCTTTTTTTATCATATGCCGTGGTGGACAGTAGATGGCACACACTGTCAAGGGGTGTTTTTTGGTTTGTAGACAAATTGCCACTGCTTGGATATCTTTCTCTTCGTAAATAAACACTTCATAGTGCTGCAGATTTTCTTTAACAATAACGGCACTTCCGCCTCTTGCAGTATTGTCTGGGTGTAGTGCATGGTATACTTTGTATCCTTTAAACTTAATATGACATTGCTTTGTGAAGTGCGTTTCTGATATCAGGCACACATCAATTTTTTCTATTTCTAATACTACTTGTAACTCATTCCGATGTTTTTGTAACCCATTTGAGTTCCACGTCATAAGTTTAAGTGTAGTATTCATTTTTTTGTTTTAGAAGTAGCGGTTTTGTTGCTATTTTCAATTTTTTTTAATCTCTCGTCGAATGATGACATTAACTTTAAGATTTCATCCAACTTTTTGTTGCTGTTCATATCAGTCAAAGGCGCTTTCGCTATGCCTCTTGTAGTTACTTGAGCGTATGAGATGTTTTTGCTTGTAGTTTGCATCGTGCTTTGACTTGGTTTGAACTGGCTAGGGTCTTCACCTCTTCCAGCAGATGTACTTTGTTGAAGAATCGTATTACTTGTTTTCGATTTTTTCAGTCGTATTTGCTGTATTTCTTTGGCTACAATACATCCCCTGTAGTTAGCCGGATGTGGGGCTCCGCAGTGGACGCATTTTGGCTTCTCTTCTTTTGGTTTTTTGCAATCCTTGGTGAGATGTTTACCTGTGCATTTTACGCACCTCGGTTCTTTGGAGCAATACTTTTGTGTATGGCCGTACGCCTGGCATCTTTTACATTGAGGTACTAGTTTTGTGGATTTTATCGGTTGGATCTCCACATTACATCCTAAAATGTGTTTAATGTTGAATATTTTGTTAGTTTCCTCATCATTTGAGAATGTCAGCATGAACATATTGAGTGGCTCTTTGGTTTTCCAACTCAGTTTGTTGACTGCTTCTAGAATCTTGTAGCCTTTGCTGCGCAAGTCTTCGACTACTCTTTCCGGGATGCAAGTGGAATGCAATTTTTTTGCCATAACTCTTATTGGCCTCTCTTGCTTGTTTTCATATGAGTGCCAAAGGCAATCGTTATCTGAAAGGGCTTTTGAGATTGCTCTGTACGATTCTTCGCTTTTAGCATTAACTTTAACGGTATTTCCATTCATCATTTTGATGCTGAACGCGTCAGCTGATTGACTCTCACATAGAAAATCAAAAAATTTTTGGTAATTCTGGATACCATCTACAACAATGGGTGGTGGCAAAGGAATTTTGATACTCTTACCATTACCTCTGTTCACGTCTCTTCCTTGTTCATTTTGAGTGGGTTGGTCAGGAGAGGTGTTCAATTTTCTTTTCTTCCTGCTCTTTTGCCGTATCCACTCTGTTTCTCGAGCGAGTTCTTCTTCGTCCGTTGTATATTCGACAGGCGGTGAAGAAGTCTCAATGGCGGTTGTTGCTGATTTCGGTGCGTTTTCCGCTTGAAGTTTCAGCTGTTGCTGGAGGCTTTCTATTTGACTTTTTAAGTCTTTTAGGTTCTGTTGGAGCTTTAGACGCTGATTTTTTTCTTCGCAATGAAACTTGTACAACAGATGTTCCGTCTCTGTTTTTATGTTCACTCTGGTATCACCCAGCGTATCCTTTCTCGAATCCATTATAAGATTTAAACGAGTATTAACTTCGCCTTAACAATAATATTCGCTGTCAGCCGTCAGCATTATGCAATAACTAGGTCATTGCGATGCAGCCGACTTGACGGCGTTATTTTGATGCGTAAGCACTTAACACTGTGGTACGCGCGCGATCGCATGCAACACATCTGCTTTCAGCGAAAATCGAACGCGGGGCAAAAATACTAGTAGGTATCTCAAACATAAAAAATGTAGCTTGATTATTGACGACTGCTAATATTGGTACTCATATTGTAGATACCTATTGTACACCTAAGGTAAGGTCTACCAAAGAGTATTTTAACAAGACATTTCATGCTGCAATAACTAGGAAATTCGCCTTTTACTTCCTCGAATTTGTATTTAAAAGTTACCATACCCGTAACCTACAAAAGTTCATGACTGAATATCTATTATTCTCGGCCATCCCAAACAAAATTTTTCCACAAACTAATTCAGAAGGTGACGAAGAGTTAAACAAGATATTTTTCATTTAAAGACGTAGAAATTTAATCTCAGCCAAAAAAATGTATGGGTGGCTGCCATTGTTCTTTTGCTTTTAGTAAACCCAAGAATTTAAGACAATTTAATATATTTTTGTCCCACAGAGTCACTGAAGGCAGGTGCAGGCCCACAAGTGGAGAACGGAGCCACATTGCAAGATGGTGGCGTTTGGGTAGCTGGACATGACAAACGACTGATGCGCGTGCCGAGCACTGAAGCTGAGCTCAACAGCACCGCCTTCAAAAAACAAAACTGTGTACCTAATATGGGTAAGTGTGAAAGCTCTAGGGTACATCGACAGTGTTTGTTGTTGTTTTCGTTAAGTGATATTTATAAAAAAGTGTCTGGCTCAAAATTGTACCTTTAGGCACACCTACCCCGAACGTAATCGACTGTTCGCATGTTTGCACTAATGAGCGTTCTAACGTGCATAATAACATATGTTTGAGTCACACTTTAGAAGAAACACTTATTATCGATTGAGCATACATCCTATATTTGAAAGTCGTCCAAAAATTGTGTATTCAGAGACTATGAAAAGATTGTTATGTAGTCAAAGGCTTTTGTAAGATCTTTTTAATCCATTTGGTTAAACTAGCCTTTCTAATGTTTCCAGGTACACATTACTACTACAACATGACCCGAAACTTGAGCTGCGAGGAGTTGCTGCCGTGGTTTGCGCTGACCACAGGGGGTGACCTGGTCGGTACTGGCTTCCAGGTCATCGGCAGGATGCCCAAACAGAAGAGAAGGGACTGGTTCGAAGATATCCCCAACCCCAAACAAGGCATTCAGGTGAGGAATAGTTCAAAAGTCCTGTGGGCTTGAAAATAGGTAGCTTATATTAGGATCAGAAAATTTTAGAGTCACATTAATTCAAGACAGTCCTTAATTAGGTATCCAATTCGGTATAGAAAGTTAAGATTACTAGACTAATGAGCAGACGGAGTTCAACTGTAAGATATTAGGTACAAATCAACTAGCAGACCTCCTATGAAATCGTCATGAAACCCCATCAAATAAAAAGCCCTTTCACAAGCATCGTCTCAAACGTCTGCCTTTGTGTTATCCGCATTCGGCGAAACTTTTTGGATGGCTGTTTGTTACTCAACCAAGCCAAAACGAATCAGGTGAAATGGCGTTTTTTAGTCCGGAATAGTACAATAGACTTTTTATCTGGGAGTATGTTCCCTTAGGATACGACTTTCACGCGGGCAAGCCCACTAGCAGAAGCAAATAAGGCTTTTTCTTCCGAAATAACAAGAAGAGATGTTCGTCATTGTGGCGATGGGGTTTTGTGTATTCGAATCATCCAATAATAAAACAACATGTCAACCAAAATGCTTTATTCCAGGTGACGGTACCATTCGCGCCGCATTGTCTGGGGGACTGGGCAGACAAGTACGGGATCGTGTCCATGCACATATACTTCGTCAATGATCCTTGGAATATACAGTGCAAGTAAGTTCGTTAATATACGAGTACAGATTTAACTGCTGTTTGATCAAGTTAGAGTTGTGTGTGACTGATACCGTTGCCTAAAACTAGTCGCAATTGTTTACCTAAAAATCATCTAAAAACTACTACTGCCTCGTAAAGCAAATGACAAGCCCTGGGTTCATTCAAGCAAAGTTTGCTGCTAATGAGAGTTTCGTTAAGGAAATTCTTTAAAAAACGAACAGTCTGGTTTGAATTTTGTGTTTCGAATTTCAATAATAATATCGAATAAAATAACAACAGGCGCATCACCAATTACCACCATGGGACTTATAACATAACTGGTAATAAAGGTGAATATATGCCATGTAACCCCGAAGTAAAAACTTAGAGCTTTAGGGCTCTGCCATTGGAAATTGTACCACGGCCCTGAAAAGGGCATTAGGAGGAACACGGATGGGTTTTAGTCAGTAAGAGTCTGACACGCCCTCCCGCTCCACCCAGAGCGGAAGAAGTCAATTGATGATTTCCCATCCAAAAAAAAAACTGGTTAGATAAAGGTGAATATATACCATGTAATCATGAAGTAAAGACCTAGAGCTATATGTCTATATTTCAGAAAATACAGGTACCCACTGCTTCTTATCATGTCGAGGGTTCATTAAATAAAACTGGAAGGTGGCGCGTTTATTGCAGCGTTCGAGGTGTTTTTTATGTCGTCTAGGTTGCCGGTGAATGGTCATTTGCGACATTCCGGCAAATGGGGCATGGTCTGAACCGAACCGTACTCGCACTGGGTGCTTGGTGGAGAGATGTTGTGTTCACTCAACCTGCCTTTTCCCAACTATGTTGGGATCGGCTTCCAGCCTAATCGGATGCAGCTGAGTGCCATGGAGCGACTACCTATCAGGGCTCCACAATCCAGTAACTGACTGGGTAATACGATACCCGTTGGCAAGACTGGTGTTAGATTTTCTGGCTTCTGACTATCCGTAACGACTGTCAAAGATCTATACCTAAATGACAGCCAGGACCAACGGCTTAACGTGTTCTCCGGGCACGAAGGAGTCCTAAGCTCCTAATTTTATTGATGTTACGTTGACTAATGACTGTTAATCATTTCTAGGAATGGCGACTCTATCAAGCCCGCGCCAGCACTAGACCGTATCATGCTCAACGGCTACAGATACGCCAACAAGGTGTCCGATGAATTCAAAAAGCTGTTTAGTGGATAAATATTGTTTATTTATTACACTGAATTAGATATTAGGGTTATATGTAAGTAACAGAAGAACGAATGGACGGTATGACGCAAAAAGAGTTATATACCAACAAATGATAATTAATTTAAATATATCAGTTTGAACTTAAAGTATGTCTCAAAAAGGTATGTGGTTGCTGTACATTATAGTAAACTAAGGTCCCACAAGATATATAAATAAAGATATAGTCGTAAGGTAAAAATTGAGGACTTTTCTTTTTCCTTCAAATTAAAAATCATACCTATTTAATTTGCCTAACTTCTTGAAATGAAACAAAGGATTGTTTCAGTTGAATGATTAACTTTCAAGTATAAAATTGAATAGTTATTTTAATTCGCAATTATGATCGTAACAAGAACAAGTGAGGATTGGAAAAGTCGGTTGATGTTTGAGCAATTAGTCCCGGTACAAACCTTACTAGATAGAATCTCAAATGAAGCTGAAAACTATAGAGGCAGATAGATGGGCAAAGAAAAGGTGGAAGGATATTATGAAAGAAAATGTAGTGAAATATAGCGTGTCGTTTAACATAGAAAAAATGTAAAAAGACCCGTCTTGCATCATACTCTAATATTATAAGATAAAATAACAATAATAAATCTTTATTCAGAATCTCACAAGGTAATATACAATATGAATCTGAAATTAACAATGTAGGTATAATGCAAAATATATACATATAATGCAAGATGCCAGTACTAGGATAATCCTGTATCACAGCAGGAGCTCCAACAATATGCTACATGTAGGACAGTATTTTTTATATTAATATCTAACATTACATAATAAGATGATAATATGATGACGAGCTATCATCGTGCTGACACGAGATTAAG
The DNA here is from genome assembly GCA_002192655.3 of Mamestra configurata. Lineage (NCBI taxonomy): Eukaryota > Metazoa > Arthropoda > Insecta > Lepidoptera > Noctuidae > Mamestra > Mamestra configurata. The sequence goes on from NDFZ01005417.1 coordinate 163,857, forward strand.
AAGGCAAAGATTATGCTACAAGTCCGTAAATATTTATTTTTACCACTTTCCACGGAATATAACAAGTAGCAAAGCGCTCTTAAAGAAGAATATAACAAACTAGAACCTCGAACAAAAAGTGGAACTCAAAGTCAGTTGACAAAATAAAATTAATTCCAGTTTCCAGTAAAGGATTTACAGCTGCCATTAAAAGTTACGCGAGCAATATAAAACGAAATACTTTGTAAATGTCAAAGTTAAATTATAGTAGAACTTGGCGATTTTGGGACGCTACGTTTTGTGAAGGTTCGGCAGTTACTTTTACGATTTAGCTCCTGTAGGTTTACTAAGTAAATAATTAATATGCTATAGCTGAGAAGTCAAAGGTTCTATGTGCCCTAGGTTTGTCTATGGTAAGTATTTCAAAGCCTTAATCTACAGAATTATAATAAAAAATTTAATACCCTGACGATTTCTAGGGTTCGGGTAAAAGTTCCTGTAGAGAAAAACACTTTAAATAAATGACAATATAAAACACGTTAATTTCAAAATTCCTGAAATTTCTTCAATCCTCTATCACCAGAATATTAAGCACTAAAATTTAGGTATTTCATTTTCATTACTTAGACTGGTATTCAAAGCGCCTACTACAAAGACATTGGCAACGCATAAATCGTCGAATAAAATCTTCGGCGCCGGCCAGGCGTTGTCATTTTAACGGCGAATTGTTGGCGCACGGCCCACTGGGCACTGATAACCTACACTCTAATGGCACAATCTAATTGATTTGTTGTAATTTGTGATGGTAGAACTAAATTATATTGGTAAGGAAATAAATATCTTGGCCATTTTTAGCCTACTTTTGTTGCCCTTGTTAATTATTTAGGTTATTCTTACGTTTAGCATGGCTGTCGCTGTGGAATACTGTTACTCCTAGACTCTACTGCAAGAACATTCGGTAGAAAAGCCGACTCTAACATATCTGGGAAACGGCTGCGCAAATGATGAAGTGTAAGCTTGTACTAAGCAGTGAGTTCTTGCCGCAGCGTAATCAAAAGATAAGCCTTGATAGCGTGACTAACTGCCTAGGGTGTGCCGAATGTAGGCTACCTACCTACTAAATTATCATCAATCGTGGGGGTGCCTCAAAAGCAGTAGATAATTTATTTAGGAATCTTTAATGGCTTTCTACCACGGGCAAAATGTAGATGTTAGTAGTAAAAGAAGCAGGGCTGCGTATTGCTCATCATAATATTTCAGGAGTTCAATCGTGCCGGGTATCGTATTACCCAGTTACTGGGTCGTGGAGGACAGACAGTAAGTAGTTTTGTGTAAAATACTGGTAGGTATTTAGCTGTGTCTGTAGATATTGAGAAATGGCTAGGCTAGCTGTATTGAAAAATTATTTGAAGAGTCTGATTATCAAAGTTATTCTCTTTCTCAATACCCATTATTTACGGATCCACAACGAAACCCTACAGCCCGGAACAAATACTTATTCTAATTAGATTCATTAGAATGGGGAATGCCATCAGCCTGCTAAACGAACTATGACGATATTATATTTGAAGTTAAGTTCCATATTATTACATAAGTTGTCGTCCATGTTGCAAGAATTTTGGTAACGTGAGTCAATAAATGTTTATGCAATATAAGAGACGTACTTACTTTTGCAAAGTTATTAAATGTGTTTTGAAACATGTGTCAGCACCTTTATGTCGTAGTACTAAAGTCTATATTGGTGTGTTCTTGAATGTTGGTTTTAGTGGTTAGTAAAACTATTGCAATATTCTATTATCTTGGGTACTCCATATCCGGTGTCTGCCTTTGGGAATTATTCCTCAGTCGTGTAACGGTTTTGAAATGTATCTATTGGTATTATCGTTGGTACGAGTTATTATGCTTTCGATACGAGGTACAGGATTCTGGTCGTATTTGTTTGGCAATGTTTTATTTCAATACATTTTATTGCGCGATTTCTTCACTATATTTTGCAAGATTTACCATAAAAGAAATTACTTTTGTCTCAAATCATGGCATTTTCAGAAATTATCCTTTTCCTGTCTGTTTGTTTGGTTGTTCGTTTGTCTGTCTGTCAGTTCTGTAACAATAAATACTTTTTTCTTTTTTTCTATCTATTCAAGAAGCCAAAGCTAAGCCATTAGATACGCAAACCTACTTTTTATATTTAATTCACGAATGACCGAATTAAAGCTAAAGTAGGTACGCTACGAACCTACCTAAAACGAAAAGCAATGAACGAACCTATCAGACGCTACAAAGTTATTCAAATAAGGCAACCAGGAAAATACCAGCGTCTTCTAGCAATCGAACAATAGGCAATCCAGACGTCAGACTAACGCTACCCGAACGTTGCCAGACGGGTACGTTACCAACACCTACAATCAGTGCCGGATTAGCCATATAGCAAGAGTAGCAAATGCTACGGGCCTCACGCTTGGATTTACAAAAATATATCGCTGAAAATCAGCGCCATAATATGGCTCTGTTTCACACACCAGATCTAACCCCTACCATACAGAGCGATAGCCTTTTTGCGGAGATGTGACGCATATTAAGTCTTTATTTTTGTTTATTTATTTATTGTATGGGTCATACTTCGCACAAATAAGCCCCGGGTCCGGTCAAAACTTAAAAAGGCAAATTTGACGAAGAAATGGTGGGCTCAAATCTGACGACTTTCTGACTAAAAGGATGTCCATGGTGAATACAATTTATTCTATGCAAAAGATTCATCTCCTGGTAGTCAATTTATCTAATAGGATAATGAAGCCAAGTTTAGGGGGCCCCTTAGTAAAATTTGCTACAGGTCCCGCACTGGCTTAATCCGGCACTGCCTACAATGACTTCCATTGAATCACCCGCTGTTTGGGAATGCCCACGATGCTAAAATTTGCATCAAGGCCATAGACTCAAGACGAGTAACATTTTGTCAGTGGTAACGTGGCGACGGCGATTGTCAAAACGTCAAAAATGTAAAGGATCCACAAACGCAGTCGAAATGTCACGTGATCAATCAATATTTGACAAAATAAATCTAATTAGTCCGTCAGATAGATTTCCAAAAAATATTGGACTCGTAGTTTTTCTTTTATTACGTAAACAATAACTTAAGACGATACAGTGTGTTACAAACTCGTGTGACGTCACATTTCAGTACACTTTTTACTGGAAAGTGCCATACAAGCCTCCACTCCCAATCTTTGATGCGTTTTATCTTCGTATGTTTTTTTGATTTGATAAAATAAAAAATACGTGTCCAATATTCTTCGATAATGTAACTGACGGACTAATTAGATTTTGTAAGTCAAATACCCTATTATAGGTACCTACGTATATTTTAGCAATTTGACAGTTGCATTTCCTGATAGACAGAGACACTTTGTCTCGCCTCTGATACAGTTTAGCAAAAAGCCCAGTTATTTAAATCTGAAATGATACCCAAAGTAGGTAAGGAACTACTTAAATTAAAAACAATAAACGTCACCGAATCGAACAATACAAAATTATTCAAATACTAGCTTTTTCCCGGGGCTTCGCTTGCGTTAATATTGATTTTCGTAAAGCAAAAGTAGCCCATAACCGTTTTTAGGGTACCATCTATCTCTGTACCAAAATTAATCACAATCAGTTCCACGATTTAGGCGTGAAAGTGTAACAAACAAAGAAACAAGCTCACTTTCGCATTTATAATATTAGACTAGCATTTGCCCGCGACGTCGTCGCGCATATCCCGATTCTTTCCGTATGTTTTTCCCGATCCCGTATAGCCTATAGCCTTACTAATGAGTGTGACTATCATAAAAAGAAATAATTTTCCAAATCTGACTCGTAGTTCCAGAGATTAGCGGGTTCAAACAAACAAACTCTTCAGCTTTATTATAGTAATTATAGTATAGATTAGGATAGACATAAAAAAATACCAAGGTTATCTAGCAATAGAATATCAGGTAATCCAGACGTAACTCTAACGTTCCCCGAAGGTTGCCAGACGGATACATTCCTCCCAGCACTTCCAATGACTTCCATTGAATCACCAGCTGTTTGGGAATGCCCGCGCCATCATTCGGTACAAGGCCTGCATAGTAAGTGGTGGGTTGTCGTGACACGGATCGGTATCCGCCGTGGTTGCTGGTTGCTCAAGTGTTAGAATGCTTTTGTTCGGTGATCTTTAATTGTTTGAAATCGAAGGTGACTAGAACTGGGACTGGGATTCCCGCGTGCGTAGATTGTGTTCTTGTTGTAACACTTTTTAGCCAATTCTTTTGCTGAGCTGTGTTTAGACTTAGATTCAACAAGTTAACATTTTCAACTTAACTGGGCCTAAAGATCTGAGGCCAATGATAAATGATATTTATTTTGTAAGTAGGTTAAACATAGGTAACACTTTTAGACGTCAACCTTTTTTGGTGATTTTAAACTAGATGAAGCATTTTTGAGGCATGTTGACGTTTTGTGCTCATCTGCAGCATAGACAATTCATCAGTTAGGTATATTTCGAATTTTCCGACCTAAACTTAACCTACCCATGAAGTTGCCGTTTTTTTTTCGAACTATTTTGAATAATTGCTTGTTTGTAATGGCTGGCTGGAATTGAACATTCAAAGATAAAGGCTCTATATATATCAGCGCAACACCTAGAAACTTTAGGTACTTGCAGTTATGTTAAGTTGAGTACATGGTGGACATCCCACCCTCACGCACAAAACAGTTTGGGAACACATTCATTGTGCGTACAGCTAAGGAGTGGAATTCCCTGCCAGAGTCTGTGTTTCCTGATAGCTACAACCTGGGAGTCTTTTAGTCAAGAGTGAATAGGTTACTTCTAGGCAAGTGTGCTCCATCTTCGACCACATCATCGCTCACCAACAGGTGAGATAGTGGTCAAACAAGTGCCTATCAACCGTAAAAAAAATGTGATATTGCGGAGGTACAAAGCGCATGATCAAGTTATGCAAGATGTTTAAATTAGGGACGTAAAATTTCTGTAATCTAAGAGTGACAGCACAAACAATGCGTAGTGTGCTAATCACCAATTGATTGGAAACAAACAATAAACATTGCATGTGCTTGTTGGCAATCGATCCATTCAAACTGATTGTGTACCTACTTGATGTTGTTTTAGCGACGTAGCATGAATAGGCTTTCCTCTTATTATGTGAAATCTATTGGCTAATTGTTATCAAATACTGCACAATGCATCCTCAGGTGTTTACTTTTAATCAGATTTTTCAATATCCTTTCTTGTTACAGGCCGATTGTATAAAATATTGCTAAACTTACTTTCTTAACATAGACTTAATATCTTACGAGCTGCGCCCCGCGGTGTTACCCGCGGTTTTTAGTATATATATATATAGTATTTTATGTGTTACTTAATATCAAATTTTATCAAAATTGGTCCAGCCGTTTGCGCGTCAAGAAGTAACAAACGTACACACACACACACACACAATCACAAACTTTCGCCTTTATAATATAAATGTGATAGAAGGTCCACACGACACCAACTTTTATCTGCGTAGACTTTGAACTCTGAATAATAAAAATGGCCAAGTGCGAGTCGGACTCGCGTGCAAAGGGTTCCGAAACAATTTAATTTTTGTAAGATTTTATTTTAACACTTAATAATATTCTGATAAGCTACAGGAGCAGAGTCTCAGATAAAAGATTATTATGTGTAAAATAAAGCGTTTTACTCCAGAATGACCATTTTCAGGCAACGACAAGATGTGCAAGGGCAATATAAAACTGAAAACATTGAGTTATTATTTAAGAACCTATGTCAAATATAAACTCTTACAATAATAATTATGAACAACAAAATAGTTTTTGTCTGTTCACAATTAATAACACATATATGCATGGTCCATGGCCCACTTGTCCACACAATCGCCCACGTAACGAAAATTATGTACCTATGTGTTCAGCTGCTTCCCTGATGATGCGGGTCCAATGAAGGCTTATATACTTTCGCTAAATTCATTAAACGGTGTATTTATCTAATTACCGGTAAAGGTTTTGTTTAAACAGTTGTTTTTGTAAAGGTTGGTGTTATTGTGTTATATTGTCTGAGGGCCGTCCAAAGGTTTTGTAGACCTTTATAAATCGCTGTATTGTTCGCTTGTCTTGTTTGGTTAGTAAAAAGGAAAATAACGAAAATGTGGTGTGTGAGATTGTGACTTTTATCGTTAGTATACAGGGTGGAGACGACGATACGACAATAAATCAAAAAACTTCTGGCAATACTAGTGTTCGCATTCAATTTTGTGCAACAAAAGAATGTTTGAAGAAAATTACTTCCTAGAAATGTAACTAGTTGGCGTTGCACTTTTACGTCACAAACGTGAATCGCGATGTTAAGATTCTCCGCTGGTTGCATATAAGGTTTTTGTAAATATGTTTTTTTTTACCCTCCCCGACCTTTGATTACCGAGCCAGCCCGCGTCGCTGAGCCAGTAGTTTTAAACTCCCCAAATAATGTTACGACCCAGCCTGTCCCTTGCTGTTCCTCCCAAATGACGCCGCTAGCCGAGGTCCTTATCCCACAGGGGATGCCCTAGCGAGCGGTCATTTAGTTTTAGTTTTATTTTAGTTTGTAAGCCCTGGCTGCGGGCCTTAGAGTTATTTAAGGCCACCACAGGATAGTCCGGTTAAGCAAGCAGTAACCAGCCTTAGTGTGCTGAACTGCGAGTGGTCATCGTCAAAAAAAAAAGTTTTTTTGAGTTTGAGTACTTCATGTATTTAGATCACGGTCGCTAAGATCTAATACGAATATATCTATATACTATCGGTATCCGGTATTTTATTTATCCGAAGTCCGCGTAGTAATGTTCAACTAGTTCATACGAATATGTTGTCTTTTATCATAGATGTGATGTCACTTACTGCAATAGTCTCATCATCATCATCATATCAGCCGAAAGACGTCCAGTGCTGGACATAGGCCCCTCCCAAGGGAGGATTTGCCATAATCGCCACACATGGCTGGCGGGTTGACGATCGCAGTGTAGCTGTTGCAATGCACACTTGCACAGAGAACGCTGCTGCCCATTCTCTGGTGAGTCCCTTAGTCGCCTCTTATGACACCGGGTAGTGATGGGATGGTGCTATTCTTTTACGTCCGACACCATACAGAACAAAAACTGCTTGGAATATTTCATCAGAAAATCGGTCCACGATAGGCATGTTACGTGTATGTCTTATGGTAGGTAGATACTTAGGGTTTTTTTTTGTCAAAAAATCTATATACTTGGGTACTTCCAACTACAATGAAACGCAAAAGACGTAGGCTTGGCAGAAGGTAAGTGTAGTCAGATATTCATATTTTACCTGATATGATGATGTCAATGATAAAAACATCGTTTTATTTTGTGAAGATATTTTAAAACGAAGCACTCGGCGTACTAACCAACATCACTATCTTAACATTCATAACGCATCTTTCCATAAGAAACAAATGAAAAATAAAAGGCTTAGAACAGTGGCACACTACACTGACAAGAGCACAAATGAGATAACTAAAGTTAAGAAAGCAACCTAATTTTCCCGCAAGTTCTAATAAGTACTCCCCAACACGTACCAACCCAGTTAATATTCACTAATCACCAAACATTACCTACTAAATCCTGATTAGAAAGGTACACTACCACCGTTCCACTAAGTCAGTGGCTCCCAACCTTCCTTAGTCCGCGGACCACTTTTTTTGTTTTTAGCTGAGACCTTAAATAATATAATAATTAATATAATATATAACATAATTATCTTGGGACAACTCATACACGGTCATCCGATCCCAAACTAGGCAGAACCTGTGCTATGGCATGGCAAGCAGACAACTGATAAACATACTTATATATTTCTAAATACATACATATTATAGACAAATTACACGCAGACACAGAACAAATGATCATGCTCATCACACAAAGATTTGTCCTGGGTGGGAATCGAACCCACGACCTCCGGTTTAGCAGTTAGCATCACTAACCACTCGACCAAAGGGCCAGTCGAAATAATTTTCGATAATAATTTCAAAACTAGTAGCATGACCATTCTTTAAAATCAAAAGTGACAAGCATTGTTATAGATTTAAATACATAGTATACTATACATACTATACTATGTATTTAAATCTATAACTACTACTATATTAGACAGTGTAGAGAAAACTCCAAAAGAAAATTTAAATCAGTTTGCATCAATAATAATTTTGAGTTGAAAATTTTCATAATTTAAACCTTTCGTGCATCACTAGTGGTCCGCGGACCACAGGTTGAGAACCAATGCACTAAGTAGGCACGTAGCCCAGGGGACTATAAATAGGTAAATGGGTTAGGTAATTACCTGTACGCTCAATAGGGGATGAGTCGACACTAAGGGGTTGAGTTGTGGATGCGACCTTACGCAAACATACTTCACTTAGGGCTGGTAGGAGCCAGAATGAAATGACGAACGAGGAACCGGATACAGTAAAGCTGTTATGATTATAAAAATAGGTATTTCAAGTTTTTATTAAAGAAAGAAAGAAAATGATTTTATTTAGCTCAAACAATAAAAACCATGAAGTCGTTCTGTTTCAAGACATCAGATAGTATGCCTTGCGGCTGCGCTAAATAGGTCCTGTTGCTGGTTTTCAACTAAACTCGAGATTCTGAGACACCCCAGAATCTCGAGTTTAGTTGAAAAGTTTCCTGATGATTTTCCATCCATAAAAAGAGACTATGCTGATTTTGAAATAGTTCTTAGTTCTCCATTTTAGTAGTCATATCATCAGCCGAAATATTCCTTATTTACCTATCCCTTGACATAGAATTTAATATATATTAGATATAAGTATTACGCTTATACGAGTAAATTGGCTACTTTTTGCGAAAGTTAAACTTGAACGCGAGCGGGCAAAAGTTTACTTATCAATAAAATTTTCTTACTTGTAACGAAATATTTTTAGTTAAATTTACTACCATTTTTTTTAAATACAGCATTCATTTCCAGTTTTAAAACAAACCCTGCATGAAACAAAAACTCTTTACCTAAGTTCAAATTAATGGCGCCCAAGTGGGCTTTGTTGGGCGCCAACCTTAACTCAGGTGCTAACAACCATACGTTACCATATTATAACATTTCACCCTACTTTATGCTGCTGAAATATTAAACATGTTTCGGCACAAGTTTACTAAACTATTAAACAGTGAGGTGTTAACTGGAAGCGGTACGTCGAACGATGGTGAGGTAAGATTTATAACGTTACCCGAGTATTAAATTATTACTCAGAAGGTTTGTAAGTAGTAAATTTACTGAAATTAGGAAAATTTGATTAAGAGTAATATTATATTTCTAACATAATTTTCAGCTTATCTTGAGTATTCCGTCCATTTTATTCAGGTACCTACCTAAAATGTTGCAAGAACTTTGAAGATTAAACTTTAAGGTACACGAACATTTTTATGCTAGTGCGTAGTAAATTAAGATAACGCTATGCAACACCCGTAAAGAGGAATTAGAATTCAATTAAAGTCCTGGCACCTTCCTGAGACAAACTGTTATAAATAGTGATACTCAGATAACTAGTGAAAGATTGTCATCTTACTTATTACTTCGAAAAAAATACCTTTTTTTGACGCCTTGTAATGTTTCTGTGATGCGGTAATTTAATTTTGAAATACCGTGCCTAATCAAAATACGTACCTACGTACATTCTTGAAAACCAAACCTTACTTAATTTCTAGTAAATACCCCTTAAAAATTGATGCAATTCCAACTAACTTATCCAAAAAATAAGCCTAAGTACAAATAGGTAACGAGTCTATTTCTCACTCGCAAGCACAAAAAGAAAAGTGTATTCTTTAATTTTCAAGCCTAAGTTGGGTTCCCCTCGAAGGTCAGTCAGCCGCTCCATCACGCCCGTCGGCCTGACAGTCAGATGCTCGATAAGATTGAACTACTTCCGTGCCACTTACTAGTTCGAATTCAGTTGATCGCAATGCCGAGTACCTATTCATGTATTATTTTTGTTTTAAAAGAGCGTTGAATTCAAACCTTAGATTAGATTGGACAGGAAGGAAGTGTTGAAATCAAACCTTAGGACACGGCTTTTTTTTAAGAATGGGAATTCACGGAATGACTTCTTCCGCTCTGGACTCTTACTGACTAAAACCCATCCATGTTCCTTCTAAAGTCATTTGCGTTCCAGCGCCACGGTGACTCCTTCGAACAAATTCCGCAACCCTGGCAGGCTCTGGCCCTAGCTGGCCCCGTCTCCTACGCTGACATCTCTCACAAGAATTCTTCAACGATGGTTTTATTTCAACGTTCTTAAATACTTAGAAACATACGTAAGTTTTCCTGTCAAAGTAATTAGCTACCTAGAGAAAAGTAGTAAAGTAAAGAATATATTAATACGTAGGTATACATATTGGTATATTCTTTCTGCTTAAAAGAATTACATTAAAACCTTATTGGAAGTATTCTCAAGTGGAAGTAAGTCTACCATGAGACTTGCCTACACTTGATTTCTTTAAAGAAATTATTGACGCGTCAACGGAAGTCAAGTGGTCATTGGTTCATTCAACCAAATCTGAAATTTGTTGAATTAATGTACATGATTGTGAAACGTAAACGATAATATTCGTTCCAGAAACTGAGCCAAACTGAGAGATTAACAAACCTACCTTTATTTGCTTTACTTTTTTTCACTATAGCGTTTGAAATCCTGTCTGCAAAAAATAAACTACATTTAAACTCGTAAGCCCTGACAGCTCGCTACAATCCGTGAGTCTCCGGATTGTGGTTAAGTCCTGGAACTAAAGGAAACTGCACAAAAACTAAAGCTTATTTTAAGTATAAAACTACCTAGCTATGACCTAAGTAAGTATCTTTTTTATCTTTTCTACCCATTCAGGGTCGATTTTTACTTGAGGAATAATTATGGCGGTTTGACAGCTGTCAAACGGCCATATTTATTCTTCTGTAAAAAGGTACGCATTTTCGGTCGATTAAAAATCAGCCTTAGACATGCCTTAGAATTATATTTACACTGACTAGCTGGCATATCAACCAAAGCCAGGAAGGCCACAACTAAATACAAAAACCGACCGAAAATAGAAACAGACATTTTCGGATAGTGTCACATTAAGATGGGATTTATCGAAGAATCCAACCTTAGGGCCCAATGTACTGGTTCTCTTTAGGAAGCCGGGACGCCTTGATATCAGTCGCAGCAGACTCTCCGTCCGCATATCGGCCCATCGTGCTGCTCGACGAGACGGGCAAGCTCTTTGAAAGAGTAATTGCAAACCGCCTCGTCCGGCCTCACCTAATAAGAGTGGGGCCAGATCTGGCAGAGAACCAGTTCAGTTTCCGCACGGGGCACTCGACGGTGGATGCTATCATGTGCGTGAAAGCCTTCGACGATGAGGAGCCCTTCTGCTCCGTTCAGAGCGTAAGGAGTCATATGATGAATTACAATCCAAAAAAAAGGGGCCCAATGTGATGTTCAAGACCGGATATACCAACGAAAAACTCTTAATTTCCGAAATAAATGTGTGATAAAAGTAATATACAGACAAACATGACCTAAATAGAACATTCTGTGTAAATGTCCACTAGAATAAAGGACATACCCTTAACAAAAGAAAGACAGATCGAATTTGTCAGCTCGGTTACAATCTGGAGTGAACAAATTAGAGGTAGATTGGAAGGAATAAAGTGCTATTATTCGCAAGATTTACAAGATGGAAGTCGAAAAATGTACTTGTAAGACTGAGTGCAAATAATAATTAATAGAGTCACCGCGGCCCTGGAACGCAAAGGGCTTTAGAAGGAACACGGATGGGTTTTAGTCAGTAAAAGTCTGACACGCCCTTCCGCTCAACCCAGAGCGGAAGAAGTCATTTGATGATTTCCCATACTTAAAAAAAAAAAAAGCCTGTCTATGGTCCTTATTACAAAGTTATCTTTATGTTATTCAGTTCTAGACGGCTTTGTGCGATATTTTTCTGCTTAATTTATTGGAACTAGACTGAATAAAATACAATCAAGTCTCTTAATCAAATCACACTTTTATGAGTTTATTTGATTTCTANTTAAGACCAATGGGGTCAACAAATTAAGACCAATGGGGAAAAAAAAAAAAAAAAAAAAAAAAGACCGAGTGCAAAAGAGGCAAAGTTTATGAGCGTCTTATTAATTATGAGCCGTATCCCTGATGGGATTTCATAACGGTAAAAATGAAAATCTTCAGCCGTATCATTTATTTAACTAATTTGGTATGAATTATATAAAATTCTTCCTCTTTGCTCACCTTTGTTGTACAAGGAACTTTTAGAAAACAAATCATTCTACTAGACAGAGGTTTAGGCTGTGCGTTATCTTATAGTGAAATAAGATTTTGGTTGTTCGGGTTTCTATTCTTGTATTGAATATGACATGTGAATTTAGTTTAAGGTTGAATGTTTTACTGTTTTTCCTTTTTTGGTACCTGTGTTGTGTTTTTCACACTCTTTCTTTCCAATCTGTTTTGATGACTTTTAATTGGCTGTCAGTCTCACATGCTATTTTTTTAATTCTGTTTGTTTTAGCTGTAAGTCATCCATAGTAGGTAAATAAAAATAAAAAATAAGTTATTTAAGATTTTTCTCAAGTAGAAGATAGAATGAAAAAAATATTGTATGTTGGAATCAATCAATGATGTCATTAGACCTTCATTGTCTTCCCCACTTGACTAATTCTACTAATTTATAACCAACGTTCGCATTCACATCTCAGCCACAATCTGAAAAATGTCGGGAAAATTAGATGTTTTTGACAGATGGCGACTGAGATGCGAATACAGATTTACACGTTTTGCAACTTTACATTATGACAAGGACCACGTTATCCATGAGCAAGTGGACAAGCATTATCGAAAATAATACCTACTCAAGACGATATCATTCGTATTTCCTGAAATTAGCAACTGTGACAGACACTCAAAGTCGCACCATAAGGGTTCTTTGCTTTTTTACCCCTATCCCTAAAACCCAAGAGACATGGTTTAAAAATAAACTTCACCACTTCAACTGTATCGTCCTATCATCTATAGCAACTTACACTAGAACATTGCCCTACAACATATTGTGCCTCTAGGTCACAAGCCTACACAAAAAAGGTGTCACTAAAAAGGATAGGAGATACAGCGACAGTGCGCGGGCGACGTTGAGTGATCACGGGGTCCTCCGGCATCCTCCGGCGATGCTACACGATCACTCGCGTCCTCCATCAATCTCCCGCCTGAGACGAGTAATCGATTACCATGAGGACTTACTACGGGTGGAACTCGATATCTTACTATCTGTTTAATACGGACATGACTGGCTGACAACACTATCGAAATTCATGTTGAAGTGCCGGAGAAAATGGCTTTAGGAAAAAAAACGGGTGGGAAATTTCTGATAGAATTAGGTAATTTAGAAATAAGTAAAAGTTCTTTTATGCTTTGAAAAGATGGCAAGAAACGAGAAAAGACTGAAGAAGAAACTGCAGGACATGTTTGGATACATTTGATTGGAATATTTTAATGTCAAAGAGGTGCATTAAGGAAAATATACAAATTGTTGTCCATAATGATGTTGATGGCCATGGAAAAACTTTCCAAATTCGTAAACATTTTTTTCCTAAAATCTCGAAATGAATACCTAAGTGTTGAAAGATTGATGACCATTTGATTTGTCGGATTTCGTAACTCTGTCTTGAGGTAAAATAATAAATAATAATTGCTCTTACCAATCTGTAAGTGGATCGATTAGTTCATCACCCCCAGTTGATTGTTGTTTATTATTATTTATGTTAATTTTAATGGCTTAACACCTTTAATGGGCACTTCATTATCCTGCCAGCCATTAAAGGTAATGGTTGGATAATTATTGTTTTGTAATTTCCATGTCCTCTCTCTTGATTTGACGTCGTTATGGCGATTACTTTAAAACCTCCTGAATAAGGTCACTTTATAAATCACAGCAACGGTCTGCTTAGGAATTCACAATCGGCTCAGTCTGTGAAGTCAAATAAAGTCTTCTGATCTTCAAAATAGGGACTATTTTACGGTACATGGGATGAGTTATACTTGCGGTCGTGACGCTGCTGATGCTAGTGAAGAATTGCGCAAATTGTTATTGCTCTCTGTAAAATCCATAGAAATATAATTATAAAAATACATATATATTTATTATATCTATGGTAAAATCTATGGTTCTAGACACTGATTCTAGCGACTGTCGAAAAGCCAAAATGTTGGAGACTAACGTGTTATTTCGGTAGTGCATATCAATCGAATACATTTTTGACTTTTTGAAAATCGAATCTCTGATAAAAAGTCACTTTGTCTAGATGCTCTGGGTGAGACTGGCACAGGACCATAGAGATTGACGACAGCAAAAGAGGCTTCCCCCAGCTGCGGATGAATGCGGATCGTGAATGATGATGACGATGTAACAAAGAAAAGCGATGTTATGCCTGACTACGAAAGCCTTGAGTAATTCCATGATAAGAATACGACTTAAATGCGTATTTAAAAGAATGTTAAACATTTGTTTGCAGTAATGACATGCCGGCTACTTATGCCACACATCTGGGTTGAGGTTAAAATAATACAACATCATATTATCTACTTAGTTAGAAAACCATTATTTTGCAATAGCTGGGGATTTGGGTGCCTTAAAGAAATAAACCAAGTTCTAACAAAATAAATTGAAAAAGTGACGAGTCTAAGGCGACCTCTGAATAGCCACTAATCACCGAATAAATTCGAAAATGGAACATAATTTGAATGGAATTATCTGCCAAGTAAATTAACGGGAACTTAATCGTAGGTGGTGAAACAGGCCAGGCCAAATCTGATTTCCTCGCTAGTTAGGATAGATCAATTTTAAAAGTGTTTTCCCAAGTAGTGGTCAACCGTTATCAATAACTGTGATTACTTGATGGAAATCTCTTGTATAGATAAGTAACAGCATGACTACTAAAGTAGAGGCACGTAATGATCGACATAATTATTCAAATATTCTGCTGGTAGATAAACGAAGGTGATAAAAAGAGTCTCCATTTGCATAGAACGCGTAGGAAACATACCTGAATAGGAACCATATTTTTATAGTTTTTTTTTTTTTTAGAATTGATATCTAAGTGTTGTTTTTGACCACCATGATAAAGTCGACGATTGTTTTTCACTTTTGAGTGGTACCCCACACCTAACAACACCACTGGAAAGTCACAGGAAAGCTAAACACGCAATTTCGTTTACTTGGATGATATATTTTCTATTTCCTCCAGCTATTTTGATTTAAAAACCAAACTACTGAACCGATTTTGATGAAGTTTCTATGGGACCAATCGGCACGTCTATCCTTTCGCATGAAAAAATAATTTTTCAAATCGGTCCATAAATGACGGAGTTATGAGGTAACAAACACACAAAAAAATACAACCTGATTGAGAACCTCCTCCTTTTTTGAAGTCGGTTAAAAAATCACCTGTTCACTGTAAACCTATCAAAACATAGACTCTTCCAGGGAGTTCCATACCTTACGCACAATTAAAGTATCTTCAAAACGTTTTGCGCGTAGAAGGAATGGTGCGATATTTTAGTCAAAATAAACCCTACATTTATTTTTCACTCTGACGAATTAAAATGCTGCAACTTCCGCAACTAGTTACCTCAAGCATCTGCAAATAAAATCCAATTTACTTTGGATTAGATTGGGTCATGGGGTCCGAGTGCGCATCTCCTTTTCAAGGACATATCTCGCCGACTGATCGACACTTTGCGTGACCAGAGGGCTGGCTCGCTCAAAGAATTAGAATTTCCATTCAACGTGGCAATGCTGCCAGTCTTCTGGGCACGTTTCCGGATTACAGCGATGCGGAAGAATACTTCGACGCCTGATTGTATTTTGTTATTGTTTTTGTACATACTTAGTTTTAGTAGATGTAAATAGTTTAAGTAAATAGTTTTAAGATAGTTATGTACATACATTCAAGTAATTAAAGTTTATGACACTACCAATTTACTTTCGAATTCTCGACGAGAAAAAGCAATGAGGTTGGGGCAAAATAAGGTTGTAGTTTAGTGATATTTATACCAATCTTGTTACCTCTATATCTGCGCAAGATAAATGGGTTCCGATAGGATTACAGGGGAACTCCTAACGTACTCTTGTGTCACTTAAATTGTACGTGAATACCACATGAGTTGATAATACTGTCTTTGAGGGACTACTTTATGAAGAACTTTGACGTTCAAAAAGTGATGGCACTCAGCCTAATTTGAGTAAATGACTTTTGACTTTGACTTTTTGACTACTCGTTAGGAACTGTCGGCAAACTTACTCAAGCAGTCTGTTTATAGATTTGAAATCATTGAGACTGCTCGCTTTGGCTAAATTTGATTTAAGAAAGGTTTCTGGTTCTTTAAACTTGTGATAGAATATACGACGATACGACAATAAATAAAAAAACTGGCAATACTAGTTCATACGAATATTTTGTCTTTTATCACAGATTTGATGTCACTAACTGCAACAGACTGCTTGGAATATTTGATCAGAATAGTAGTCATTAGCTTGGACTAGTTAGAGTTTTTTGACGTTTTATGCAATAGGAAAGTTTATTTTTAATTTCGGTGACTGGATTTAGATAGATAGATATAACATTTATTTGGCACAAGAACAGAAAACACAACACACAAAAGCACACTTAATATCATAATAGTAGAAAATACAAAAACATAAAAAAAAAAAAATAAGAGTTTCAAAATATTCCTATGAACCAGTATTGCCAGTGTTTTCATTTATTGTCGTATCGATGTCTCCACATTGTATAAATCCTAACTTAAATAAACTATATAAATACGGGAGCGAAATACAATAAATAAACAATGGTAGTATCTTTTTATAAAAACCGGCCAAGCGCGAGTCGGACGCGCTTGCAAAGGGTTCCGAAGGAATAATATATTTTTAACAATCTTTTATTTATTTTATTTATTAATTAACACTTTACGCACACAAATGTACAGGCGGACTTAATGCCATAGGCATTCTCTACCAGTCAACCTTTGGGTGATGCAGAGAAGAACCATATTGCACCTACCTGGTGGTAGGTGCAATATTGTTCTTCTATATATATATATACACTCGCGAGCAAAAGTATGGAATCACTTACTTGAAATTGGTTCCGCGCGATCTTGAGTAGTAAATAATTTGTTAATAATAATAAAAATGGCACCATTTTAAAGGTTTAACTGTTAACTTTAAATTGATACCAAATTCATTCAAATCACGCTAGTATTTAAGAAGCTATCCCGGATTACGTGCCGAAGTAAGGAAAAAGATATGTTTTAATTGTTTGATACGTCACGACTTGCGGCCTATAGACCCCCTATAAAAGCACGTGTTATCGGATTTTCTTTATCAGTCGGCTTTCACACGTTGACCGGTACACATCTCCGCTACTTGTGACCCTTGAACTTGGACGACAATGGATACTACACCTACAGAAGCAGCACAAATCGTTGCCCTATTGCAAGAAGGGCTCAGCCAGCGGGCTGTCGCACGTCAGCTCCACATAAGCCAGTCCTGTGTTTCGAAAGTTTATAAACGCTTTCGGGAGACTGGTGGCTTTATCCCGAGACCAAGATCTGGACGGCGCCGGTGCACATCGGAGAGGGATGACCGTTTTATCGTGTCAACCTCTCTCCGAAATCGACATTTGACTGGTGTCGACGTCCAACAGGAGCTCAGAAATGTTCGTGGGGTAGCTGCCAGCGAGTGGACAGTTCGTCGAAGACTGAAGCAAGCTAATTTGACTCCAAAAAGGCCTGCCACAGGCCCGAAATTGACGGCAGGTCATCGACAAGCACGCCTTCAATTTGCTCGCTCCCATCTTGATTGGGAGGTTGAGCAATGGAGGCGAGTCCTGTTCTCCGACGAGTGCAGAATGTGTTTACACGGCAGCGACCGAAGGGGTCGGGTCTACAGACGGCCTGGGGAGCGATATGCGCAGTGCTGTTTCGCTGAGACAGTGGCTTATGGGGGCGGTTCTTGTATGATGTGGGCCGGCATTTCTTTCGACGGTAAAACGGAGCTTGTTTTCGTGCCTGGCGGGGGACGAGGAGGTGGTCTAACTTCAGACCGCTACATTTCCGATATTCTGCTGGAACATGTCGTTCCTTATGCGGGATATATCGGTGCTGACTTCCTCCTTATGCACGATAACGCTCGTTGTCACACTTCCCGTGCCACAACTGAATACCTCGAAGAAGTCGGTATCGCCACATTGGACTGGCCAGCGCTCAGCCCGGACTTGAATCCCATTGAGCACGTGTGGGATGAACTGAAGAGGAGGGTTCGTTCCAGAAATCCTGCTCCTTCAAGTGTGAATGAGCTGAAATCGGTATTGATTGAGGAGTGGGAGGGTATCCCGCAAGAATCGATTCAGAAGCTGATTAGGTCAATGAAGAACCGTCTTCGAGCAGTTATTAGGGCGAGGGGAGGGAACACAAAATATTGAAACTCAATTTTAAGGCCAAATAAATTTTTTATTAATTAATTTTTGTTGTTTTCTTCTTTTATAATTTTTCCATTATCCTTATGTTTTCCTAACTCCTTCACTTAATCTGGGATAGCTCCTTGAATACCGGTGGGATTTAAATGAATTTGGTATCAATTTAAAGTTAACAGTTTAACCTTTAAAATGGTACCATTTTTATTATTCTTAACTAGTTATTAAGTACTCAAGATCGCGCGGAATCAATTCCAAGTAAGTGATTCCATACTTTTGCTCGCAAGTGTATATATATGGTGAATAAAAAGCGATTGATATTTAATACATACAAACATTTAAATAAATAAAACAAATATATAAACTATACATACAAACAATCATGGATTTCTTATAGGTTTTTCTGTTATCTATAGGTAAAAACCTACTATCCGTATTTTTTTTCAAAATTTAAGGCTCAGTAGTTGGGGGGTAATGATACATTTTCAATTAATTTCTTTAATAACTTCGGAATGAAATATTTTAAAATGATGAAAAAAATACGTTTGTGATTTTTACAATGAGACCTTTCATTAAATATGTCACACGGTACAGTTGGAAAGACTTTTTTTTAATTTTCTATTTTGCCCTCAAAAAGTGACCCCATCTTCTAAAATTTATTTATTTTGTTAAGCGTCCGTATTTGGGTCACAGAAAATGTATGTATCAAATTTCAACTGAACTGAGAAAATCGGCTGTGATATACGGACAGACAACCGAGAGGTCCTATAAGGTTTCCATTTTTCCATAAAGAGGTTCGGAACCCCAAAAAGTAAGCAAATAAAACCCTATGATAATAAAATACATACATTCAAGTATTATGTTGACAGAAAATGTTTCCTTATTCTCTTCCTGAAAGCCTCGAACGAAAACCTCTCATGTGTGTGTACAGTCAACACAAAAAAGCAGATACAGTTATTGTATCATCCAAACATAACGAAGCAACTAGCTTCATTATTCCCAGCAACCTGCAGTGACAATGGACGCAAGATAGATCAAGTGCTACAAAAAGGTTCTCATATCAAACTGGGTGTATAGTTAGTGCAATTGTTTCTGTTTTAAGCATAGAACACGGATTCTCCGCGACGGCAGCCAATAGAAATGCCTTTACTGAAAATGTTCTCGCAATATGCGCTGCGTACAATAATCCTCCGGCCATTTCGTTCACGGTGGCCAATCCCAACAGAGAATAGTAATACGCAGGAGATATTACTGTGTAGTCTTGTGCACTTCGCGTACGAACTAGTTCGTAAGAGCGCTTCCACAGGCGAACTACGCGAACTAGGTCCCAGATCCGCAGCTTTTTAGTTCGTTAGTTCCTTCGAAATTACCGACCTAATAGTATAGCGAGAGTGAGCGGGAGCGCGGAACTGCCCTACCTAGTTGCGTCGCCGCTTACTAACTCACTGATATGTGCTACTCATCTTTCAATGCTATGCAATATACAAGCTATTATTTACAAATTTAGAATAAACATGTTATTGCAATTTTCTATGTTGAACTAATAATACGAGTACAACGTATGTAAAGTAAAAAATAACGGCAAAATAGCTACTTTACAAAAAAGGAAAGCGCGCAGCAGCAAACTGCAAAAAGCGCGAACGATCTGTCTTTCTCTCAGCTCACTAGCTCAGTCAGCTTCCGTCTCGAAACATTGAGTTGGGAGCTAGTGAACTAAAAGAGCGAACTAGTTCGCCAAGGAGCTGCGAACCAAAATGAGCATTCCCGGTTGCGAACTACTCTGGTGGACTCTCTGTTCCTTTACTGTCATAGTCCGATGAGACGGCAATCCGCACCGGGTAAGCGTAGGACCAACGTCTTTACTTGCTTTCCGAGGCTCGAGGGTAACACACCACCAAGTCCAGGCTGCTATTGCAAAATTCTTAATGGAATAACCGTTTTTGTCTGACCTGGGAATCAGACCACACGCTAGATAGTCGCACTTGTGACCTGGAGACCAACGGGACAGTTGGGAGCAGCTGAGCAAAAGATTGACCTGGCAAAGCTAAGGTCAGAATTGTCTCTTTTGCGGAAAGTTTGTTGTGCCACTTATTTTTTACAGCACTGGGAGGTGGTGACAGGCATTTTTCATCATCTGATGTCATCTCTAGCAAGCTGTGGGATCTAGTACTCTGTGGTTCTAAGGCTAGTGCTAGACCATAAGCATTGTTATCGACGAAGTTTTTATTGCCGTGCGGTTTCTCACGCGTGCTGCGCTCGGCTTATATTTGATTCGAGTTCGATGGTCCGATTTCTAAGAGAACGCGATGAGAGGAAATTAATTGTTGGTTAAAATTGGCGTGGTGGCCGTAGTTTGTATCTCCGCACAAAATACATGGGAATGACTAGCGCTACCTAAACGTCTGGTAATCAAACCGTTACCTACTTATATTTCGGCATTCCGAAAATCGCGATGGTGTTAGAATCTCCCTTTGTCTTGGCCCTCTTCTTATATTCACTATTGCAGTAGAAACCTTCACCGAGATTACGGCAACCAAACGTATATTGATATATGAAGCTGAAGAGTCTCTGGAAGTCCAAGTCAGATTTGGAAAATGTTTTTGTATATGATAGCCACATTCATGAAGAAGGCTATATATAGGCTATACGGCAACGAGAAATTCCTACGTGAACGTAAATAAGTCGCGGGCAAAACCTAATATCAGTATAAATAAGAGGCAACGGGAGTGCTTCGGTGCAATTTGAAAACATTGGACATAATTTGCAAACGCGGAACCGATAATTTCCGCCAGCAAGTGACTTAACCTTACCCTACTATGCTTGAATTTCATTAAAACCCTGACAGTTTCTACGACATCTACAGCAGCCGGTCGATTCTCACTTCGGATGACAACTCACTTCGTGATCGCGTGACATCATAATTATATGGATTGACAGCTCACCTCGTGATCCCTTCACCCAAGCCGTCACTTCGACATGTTTACAGAATCGACCGGAGGGTTTTCTTGTGATAGATAGATTGTGAAGAAATCTGTTAACATAATATTATTATTCTAATCGCGTCATCTCACACCTCGAGCCGCTGTCGACACTGACCTCATTCTCCGCCGGCCGGACACAATAAAACAAAAATTCACAACCGGATTTTAAACATTCTCCCAAGCACTATGACCTCCGTTTAACATTTTCACTAACAAACATTGTCATACGCACTGCTATACCATTACTCATTCAGTTTCTAAATGACGTAAATACGTCGATGGAGTTTGCGAAAACGGACCTACGTCAATGTCTATTCTGACCTTTTTACAACTGTGATGGAATCTGGTATAACCTGATGCAGTATGTCATCATCATCATATTGCTTCCGAAAGTCTTCAATTGCTAGACATAGGGGGGCCCTATGTCTAGCAACTAGCCAAGCGATATTTGGGTACTTAAGTAATAACCCCAATAGAATAGGGTTCATTCCGTGTTATTCTGGAAATATGAGGTCTTTATGCGATCTACCCAAATGTCCTTACTATGGTATTGTTCGTCAAATCATTGGGCTCCTTAAAGTCTGTACAGGTCCACTCAAATATGTGTTGTACCTACTTTCCTCAAAAGACCACTTCAGACACATTAACCTATATCGTTCTCATATGATTTGACCAGTACGATTGTATGAACTTTAAAAGAGACTTTGACCTCTGAGTTTGTTTCGGTGTTTCTTCAAAAGGTAGTCAGCTACGAAACACTGGCCTCATCTAGTTTAAAAATGAACAAAAAATATTGACGTGTTATGTTTAACCTACTCACAAAATAAATATCATTTATCAATAATAACTCCAGTTTGAGGAGTTCCGTAAGTACCTCCTTATTACTGAAATCCTAAGATATGAATATATGATGGGTTGTCAGCCTGGCCTTACGGTCACTTGAAAATTATGGAATGGGAGAAGATTTAACATACTTTCTCTGAAGTAAAATTTTATGAACTAATGATAGCTTCACCATGGAAAGAGTTCATTGATTACGTCACAAGATTAGCCAGTGGGTAAGTCCGGGACTGGCTGCGCAGATCCATCAAGCAATCTTACCCAAGGGTTCAAAGGGTTGTCTTACAATTTTTGTGTAGGTACATACAATCCTTTTTTGTTAGTAACGGGGTGGAAATCCTGTGTCTTCCGCCCTGGGGCGGACGTAGGGGTCTGTCAGACTCCTATTTACTAAAACCACCTCGTGTTCTCTCGCACACTTCTTGCACCAGGGGCGACGGACGCACTTAAGCAAGCAGCGTTGACAGTGCGCCCGCCGCGCCCATCAACTTGGACGCCATTCTATGTATCTTTAAATTCACGTTAGTCTAGTTTTATTTCAGCTGGTAAGTACGAAGTTTTCGTTCAGACAAATCATAATGATATAAAACTCTTCCGTGACTGAGTGACTGACAGACAACACACAACCGAAACTACTGGTTGTGGAAAGCTGAAATTTGGCATGTAGGTTCCTTGAGGAGTGTAGGCGAGCACTAAGAGAAGATATCCTGAAATTCGAACGGGAACGGGAAAAGACGGGATATCCGCGTACGAAGTTAGAAAGAAAAACTAGTTGTTTATATAGGAATTCACAGAATGATTAGATCGATAAATCAACGCCACTAAATAACAGTGATAAACACTCCATTGCCGTGAAGTCGGAATTATTTCGCGTGATTATGAAATACCTGACTGGGTAGTAGTGGGTATAATTTGAGGAATAATCATCTTGTGATTATATCACAGAATGTGTAACGTAGGTAGTAGCGATTTGCCAGGGTTGCGGAATTTGTTGGAAAGAGTCACCACGGCCCTGGAACGCAAAGGGCTTTAGAAGGAACACGGATGGGTTTTAGTCAGTAAGAGTCTGACACGCCCTTCTACTCCACCCAGAGCGGAAGAAGTCATTTGATGATTTCCCGTCCCAAAACAAAAAAAAAAGGTAGTAGGGATTGAAAGAATTTACCGCACATATGTATTTAAGAAGAACTGCTTACCTTCATATTCAAATAGTATAGAATAGAATAGAATACTGTCCAGTGTACTTTGTTTTTGTATTTGTACATATTTAGGTTAAGTAGATGTAATTAGTTTTAAGATAGTAATCTACATACATTTATGGTATTATGGAAATAAAATATATAGAATACTCTTTATTATGTACACCATATAAGTTATAGAAAATATATAGGAGGAATATTATAAACAGGAAAGATTTATTTGTTTGTTTGTTACGATTTGGCTCAAAAACTACTCTTCCGATTTCAAAATTCCATCACCGTTGTAAAGCTACATTATTAATTTAAATCAAAGGCTGTATTTTATTTTCGAAAAAGTAGAGATTCCTAAGAAAATTTGCAATAATGTAACCCTAAGTGACAATTTTTTTCCTAATAAATTCATTATTTGGCGTGCGCTGAGAAAGATATTGATGATACATATTAATAATTTACTACATGATTAAAGTACTCATTATTACCTAAAAAAAAGTCCGTGAGGGTGGGTATATGTCTAACTTAGGCGAAATGAACGACAAGTGAGCTATCAAACCATACAAACAAGATTGAATGACAGCCGGTCCATTCTGTAAACATGTCGAAGTGAAGGCTTGGTTGAAGTGATCACGAGGTGAGCTGTAATCCATCTTGATTGTATGGATTGACAGCTTACCTCGTGATCACTTCACCCAAGCCTTCATTTCGACATGTTTACAGAATCGACCGGCTTCTCACTTTTCGTTCACTCCACCAAGTGCACACGTTGAATCATATTCATAAAAATGCAAAAATGGTGATTTTATCGCATGAAGACGCCTAAGTTAATATTATTATTATGCATAATGGTCTATCCTATATTATTAGATATTCATAATCATTGATCTTGAGCAGATAACGTTACTACGGTTCTTTTATATCTTGACACGCTCAATATGCGTCGGTCTTTAAGGTGGCCACTGACTAGGAGCGGAGAAAAATAAGGAGTATGAATGTGGATGGTCAAAGTCAAAGTCAAAGTTACAGTTCAGTAAAATAATAATATTACATTAATACAGTGACTCTACTGTCCATTCGGAAAGGTAGAATCTTATGGAGAAGAACGGACAAGAAACTTCATAGTTACTCTTTTCAAATAATGATTTTACAAAATATGGTATAGGTACAAAAATTTATTTAATATTATGTGAGGACGATGCACCTAGAATATGCTCCTTATAAGAACAAAGTATCACCAGCAGAGGTAAACTTATTCATTTTCTAAAGAAATTTAGGTAAATGGTACTCACATATTTACAAATATTGGAACCATTAATTAAACAGAAAATAAAAACACAAAAAAGAAACAGTATAAGTATCTATAAAGTTAATTCATAAATCAACCAGTTTGATTTTGTCTACACCCTTGATTGTCCTATGGAGCAGGACCAGCATGTTTCCAAGCATTCTTATCCAGATGGCCATAACAATACCTATAGAACAGAATAGAATAAAATAGAAAACATTTATTCGACCCAGACACAACATAGCAGCAACAAACACATGGCAAAAATGGTTGTCTGTCGGTCGGTTTACGGACGATAGTTTAACGTGACGTCATAACAAAACATTGATGAAATGATCGTAACGTTACAATGAGTCATCCTTTTTCGTGCGTGCAGCCGGCGTTCATCGATTTATTAGACGTTGTCACGTCAAAAAAAGAGAACAATAATGCAACATAACAATGATACAGTAAAATAGTGCCGAGTATACTGAGTATACCATCACAGCATACTCTGGGCGTCAAACACCCAGCGCTGGTGGAATACCTTATGACAAGATGACTGCTGGTGTGAAAGATGACATGGCTCTATAGGACGCCATTAAAACAGATAGATACCTAAGTGATAGAAATAGTAATGGATGTTACTCGGAATACGATGACTTGAATTTGGAAAATTTGGTTTTTTTTACATTCTCAGAGAATGTCAAAAAAATGATGTCAATCATTGCACAATGCACATGTTCTCAACATTACACATGCAATTATGTCACTCTTTCAATCGTGTGCGCCATTTTAAATTGAGACGTCACATTCAGAATTGGTCAACAACTGGCGTAGACTGTACCATTTAGTCCTTTAAATTCGGAACTTACTATAGTTCCTGCACGATATCTATATCGGGGTGTGTCGTGGCGCGGGATACACCAATCAAAAGAATCTACTCAGGTCTACGTCATATCACAACAAATTTTGTAGCCAATCAACTACGACATAACACAACACAATATTGTGAACCCGGCTTTCGTGAATGCATCCAGTCGGTACCCACCTCAACATAACGTAATAGCAGAAACATTCTCGCGTGCGTAGCTAATGCGATTATGGTATTTACTGCACGAAAACCTTCAGTCAACAAATTTCAAATAAGAAAATCTAAAAGTTAACTTTCTTCGATGTAAACCTAACGTTAGTAAAAATAGTTGTGAAGTGTGTAAACGTAGTTTTAAACACCTTCTGCAGGAGAAGTCAAGAAGGATTACTATCACTAGCATATTTCAGTAACTTATGCTGGTAAGGAGCTCGTGGCTAAAGAATAACAGCCGCACGGGTCGATCAAGGTTAGGCAACGCTTGCCAAGGTTGGTCTGTGGATGGGTGACCATCTTAACATACTGAGTTTCCTCCGTGCCTCGGAAAGCACGTTAAGCCGTTGGTCCCGGCTGTCATTTGTAGATCTTTGGCAGTCGTTACGGATTGTCAGAAGCCAGTAAATCTGACTCCAGTCTTGCCAAGAACTACCGTGTTACCCAGTTAATGGGTTGTGGAGTTCTGGTAGGCAGCCGCTCCACGTAAAATACTGGTATTCAGCTGAATCCGGTTTGACTGGAAGCCAACCTCAATAATATGCCTTGCCTTTTCCCAACTAGGGAAAAGGCAAGGCAAATGATGATGCTGGTAATGAGCCTGTCAATTAAACTTCTGATATATAAGTATAACCTACAGGAACATGTGATGCCCGTTACCGTTTAAACAGGGTAAATAAGTTTGTGTTGTGATTGGACTACACTTCATGTCAATGACTGCAATTGGGTTTTGAGCAACGGCTTCAAACTTCATGCTTTCTGGAAGTTGTGCCCTCGACGTAGCTTTTCGTTGCATTATTTACTGGCGATTTATCAGGAGTACAAAACGGTTTGGGAATACTTTTATGATGCGTATAGCTAAGGACTGCAATACCCTACTGGAGTCTGTGTTTTCTGTGGTAGCTTAATCCTGGGGATCTTTAAGTTAAATGTGAATTGGTTACTCCAAGCAAGCTCAAGCGTGCTCCATCGTCGACCATCGCTTACCGTCAGGTGAGAGAGAGAACAAAAATAATAAAAAACGTTTCCAGTGATCTTGGTACTTAAGTATAGGGAACGTGCAGCACAGAAGTATCACTGTCATGTACGTTTTACTTAAAAGTTTCGAATATGCAACGCTAGATGGCACAGTCTACTTCGAGCAAGTTCCCCTAAACGGAGTGTGCAGGAAATATAGCTGGCCGCACAGAAGTGTCTCTGTCAGCCAAAGAAAAAAAAAAGTGTCACTGTCAAGTATAACGTTAAAGTTTCGAATATTTTCGAATATGCAACACTCACTAAATGTCATAATCAGCGCCGTGTACGTTCCCTATATTGGCAAGTGCCGAAAGGTGGGACAAAAAGTCTCTTAGCTTATTATGTAAGTTTTGCCAGTTGAAATACTGGAAAGACAAAAACGTCTTTTATAATGCGTCTAGCAAAGGAGTGGAACTCTCTGCCTGCGTCTGTGTTTCCGAACGCATACAACCCTAATCTCTTCAAAATTAGAGTGAACAGGCTTCTTCTGGGTAAGCTCGCTCCATCGTCGATTTTGTCTCTGTCATCTATGACCTAGACTAGAGTCAAGAGCAAACCCATATAAAATAAAAAAAAAGATAAAAAAGACCGAGTACCGAAAAGAGTAATTTTCATCGTAAAAATAATTTAAAACGCTGTATCCGGGAGGCACATCTTATAATTTATACGGTAGCATAATAATGTCAATTATGTCGTTTCAGTTCTCACAATTAGCATTATTACACAAGGTAATTTAAAAACAGACGTTGTTTACTGGGTCGTTCCCATTTTTTGTGTTCAATATTTTGGAGTCAAAAGAGTCAGCAAAGATGACCTAGGCTGAGATCATTATTTATATAGGTACCTAAAAAGTTGACGCGTTCCATGTTTAATTGTATGAGTGATCGATAATTGTGAATAATTTGGCGTTCCATGTATAATTGTATGAGTTATGATTGTGAAGAATTTGGGAATCTTATTGAATGTTTTTTTATAAATTAATAAATTAAATTAATTAATAAAAACTTATTAATTTATTCAAACTTTATGCATTTGCAAAAATCACTGTACAATGGCGGTCTTCATCACTTTCACTACTAGTGAATATGTGGGTGTAACAGATATAGAACACGCCAGATGCAACTTAAAAGTTACACAATTAAAAAAAGAAAAATAAATAAATACGTACACACAAATAAATAACGCTATTGTGAAAAACGAGTCCAATAAATCAATCAATGTATAAGACTTAATAGAACAATCAATCAGTGTTAATTAGATCCATTCATTTCGTTCATTCACTAACGAAAAACAATTTCAAACGATCCCTTTTTTTATCACAGAATATAACTAATAACAAATTATTCCATTGGGAGCGATCGAATTAACATGTACAGTATACTTAATCTATGGTTGGTAGAAGTTTCCCTCCCCTCTCTTCAATACTTACGACCGGTCTCAATAACGTGTCTACCTTTAACCAACTGTCAAATTAGCTACCAACAGTAGCCGAAACGTCATGTTTGCCATTGTAACATGACGTTTCAGCTACTGTTGTTAGCTTATTTGACAGTTGGTTAAAGGTAGATACGTTATTGAAACCGGTCGTTAGTCTTGTCAACACTTACTCTGTCAGCATGAAAATCGTACGCTATGAAGTTTAGGACATACTCGTAATCTGAAAAATAAAACGTATTCTATATTATCATGGCACATTGGGGCAACTCAATTTACGTATTTCATGTTTCTTATTTGCTAAAAAGGGTGTCAAAAAGAGTCCATTGGTTTACATTAAGTGTGGTTTCTTGTTTGTACTTCTGTTCCCATATACTTGTAGAAGCAGAATTAGTAAACAGGTAGGTGTTTAGTTTATCTACAGATCAATGTTATTTGTTCTATCTATCTAGAGAATCTCAGTGCATTTGAGCATGTAAACGCCAATGAAACTGAGGAAATATTGCAACGATTGTATCAAGAGTTGGATGCTTAAAGGGCTTATAGTGACATCTTCAAAATTGCAAGTAAAGTACGGCCAGCTTATCTGGCCCAGCCATGGCAGTGCTATCGGTGAACAAAAATGATACATCCTGTCAATTTCCACAGTGTTTTGATAGTTTCAATTAAAGCCAACGGGCTAGAAAAGTTTGTTACACTAGCATGGGATGAAGGACACAGGAAATGTAAAGGAAAGGAAGTTTCAACTAAAACAATATATCATTCCGCACCAAGTTCACGGATAATAACCGTCAATTTCGTTACATCTTGGCTCTATCTATCCTATTTAGCCAATCAGATCCATTTGGCAGCACCACGACTCTTGATGGTCTGTTGGCAGCAAACATGGCCCAACGTGTCGCTTTCCCGAGACAATTACAGTTTTGCGACGCCATTACTACCAGGTCACTAATAGTAATGGGCTGACAAAGGAAATGATACTCAAAGGGCTTTGAAACTCGGTTGTCTAATAGCGCCTAATGGCCGGACAAAGGGATTGTGTTTCACCTGTTCTAAGATATGTTAACTATTGTATTGCTTGCAATATTCATGTCATATACTGTTATAACCATGTGTGTGTCTATAGAAGGAATATTCACTGGAATGAATTGAATTAATGTTGATAATAAATAGATAAAAAAATGGCGTCGTTTACTAATAAGGAACCGCACGTATCGCTGCAAGACCCCCGAGAGGGTTTCGTAACTTTAAAAGAATTTCTTGTAACAATACGCTTTCAAGTTTATAAGTGTGATCATCTATTCATTACTTTATAAAATCAATAGATTTACTGGCTGAATAGCAGCCAGTAAATCAAACGATAGACAATAGCCAAACAGACAAAAGGCTCACATTGGAAATTAATCAAAGCACTGAATTTGGCATGGTAAATATCGGGGGAAAGAGAAATTATTAATAAGCTATATTCCCCGGGTTCCTGACAGATAATTCCAGAACTCACGTCAATGTATTAATTACAGCTGTTGTTATTTCGGCGGTCCAATTACTGCTGTTAATCCAATATTTGACAGGAGCTCCAAATTACGAGAACATCAATTTTACTAGAATTGCCTAACATAAAGGAAATTTTATTTAAATTTGATGCTTATTGTTCGATTTTTAATTGTATTCAGTAACTTGACAGTTCAAAGACAATTTTTATTCCAATAGTCTGTTATTAAATTTAAAATAAAAAGTTTGAATTTTAAAGTACACTATTTAAGTTAATTCAATTTCGTTCACTCTTACACCCACTCACTATCTTTTATTTGTCAAAATCTGAACCCTTCAACTGTCAAGTTACTGAATACAAAATTTATTTTAAACGTCGAACTGTAGAGAAAGCTTTTATAAGTTTACGATCGACGAAAGACCTTTATAATCACTATAACAGGGTTGGCATATTACAAAGTTATAAGGCATTCCATTTATGACACGGCAATCGCAATACCAACTGGCTTTGCCGTTAAAATTTTGAATACCTATGACAAAAGCAAATGCTTTTAATGTCAAACGATAGAGATCACTGGCCATAATGACACGGAATTAAAGCAATTGTATTTTTTTAACGAGTGCGTTGAAGTGTGAATATAAATGGAGCATTGCTGTAGATAACAGTTAACTAATATGTTTTCTCTGAAATGAGGTAGAACGCTTGTACCATTCGGGTGCTTCTCACTAGAGATGAGCGAAGCAGTGCGCGTGGAACAATCCACGTAGGTATCACTTCTATTTCCTAGCTTGGCTTAGCGCAGTTCCGGTGGAAAAAGGCTCGAAGTGCGCGCAGTAGAAACAACTCCACTAAACATCCTCGCTCCCCTCGACTATACACCGTTTCATAGATCCTCGCACAAATTTTGTGGATATAATCACACATTTTTACAAAGCCGCCACACATCCTCGCACCGCCTAGCTAACTCGTACATATCCACTGGAAAAGCACCCTAATGGGATTAGAGAACATTATTTATTAGCCGGTGACTCGGTCGATTTAGCAAACAATTTGCTTGTTTCTAATCGATCGCGATGAGATGCAATCTTCTGCTACAGTAATGAAATAACATAAATGCTCACAGCTGTATTTCCCGAAGGAGCGTTTAGCATTTACCATGGCCAGCAAAAATAGTTGCTGTGTTCGCAGCAATAGGGCTTTGACAAAAAAAAATCTAATTAATCCGTCAGATAGATTTCCAAAAAAATTATTGGACACGCATTTTTTCTTTTGTCACGTAAACAATAATTGAAGACGATATAGTGCGTTGAAAACTCGTGTGACGACACTTACCAGTAGGTACACTTTTTACTGGAAAGTGATGTTACAAGCCCCCACTCCTCATCTTTGATGCGTTTTTTCTCGTATTTTTTTAACTATTAATTACCCACTCCGACGGCTCTCATCAATTTATATTGGAAAAAATGGGTAATTATATCTTAGGTAGTAGGTAGGTACTCTGCCCCATAGCTCTACTACTAACTTCTTTTTATCGCTGTATTAAGTATCAGCTGTATTTGCAGCTTCAATCATGTGACTTATAGTCCTATACGACGGGAACCATGTATTTTTCCGGTATGAAAAGTACCAATACCGCTCAGCTGTAGTGTAGCTGTCTTCCCGAGATGATCACTTAACTTAGTTTCAGAAGTCAGATGAGAAAAGATTGCATGTAGTGGAGATGAGAATGTTGAGATGGATGTGTGGAGTATCGAGAATGGATAAAGTGAGGAATGAGTGTTTAAAAGTGGCGTCAGTGACGGAAAAGTTGAAAGGAAACCGCTTATCTTGGTATGGTCATGTGAAGAGGAGGGATGAAATGCATGTAACTATAAGAGTTATGAATATAAATGTGGATGGATGGACAGGGAGAGGGAGGCCAAAGAAAAGATGCATGGATTGTGTTAGGAGTGTTTTGAAAGATAAGGGTGACGGCTGACAAGACAGAATGGAAGAAAAAAACATATTGCGCTGAATAAGGGCAGGAAGATGATGACTGTAAGTTGGTTTTAAATATAAATAAGGCTTAAGTTAAAAAGCTAGTAAAGACTATCTACGGGACTGTTTGACTTTGAAACAGTAATTACTGTTGAACTCAACAGGTAAGAAGACTACCTTTAAATTACAAGAGTTGTCAGCTACAAATAAAACAGTAGATGGTTTTTGTTCATTGCCTTGCTTATATTTTTTTTCGAAAGAATTGTGATGCGACCCGGAAAACTCTTCACTTTTTTACAAGTCAGTCAGCGTTTTTTACCTCTGCCTCTTCCTAGCTTCTTTCTTCTAAGCATGGTCCATTGTTCTGTATGGTGTCGGACGTAAAAGAATAGCACCATCCCATCACTTCCCGTGGGTGTCGTAAGAGGCGATTAGAGACTCACCACAGAATGGGCAGCAGCATTATCTGTGTTTCTGTGCATTGCAACAGCTACACTGCGATCGCCAAACCGCCTGCCAAATGCAGCGATTATGGCAACTCCCCCTTCAGGCCTATGTCCAACATTGGACGTCTTTCGGCTTATATGATGATGATGATGGTCCATTGGGTAAAACTTTCAGGTGGGACAAAGCCTTATTGAGTTTTCCGTCAGAGTTTTCTGAGTAGCTGGTCAGTCTTGATATATTATAGTACTAATATTAATAAACTGTAAGGTATTTTTCTGAAAAAATCTATTTGGTACGTAAGAAATACCTATTGCACACGTATTTTTAGTAACGGTAGGTGGAAACAATGCTTTTCTCAAATAGTGCAAACGTCTTTAAGAACTTTGATATAAAATAAACAATTGCCAATCAAATGAAACATCTGAAACAAGAACTGAACCGTGTTTTGTTATAATAATTTAACAACCAATTAGACTACGTAGATCTACATTACACAAAGAAAAACCAATTAGTCTAGAAAATGTTCGCTGTTTAGGTACTCAGAAAACATAGAAAATACTGTACTTATTCTGTTTGTTCAAAATGTTAACTTGATCGTATTTTCGATCTAGAAATGGTCTTCAATAGTAGGTACTTATTCTTCCGATGTGCCCTGAGCAATCATCTCAAACTAAAAAGTTTGTCATGCACCACTAAATATCTTGTGCCTATAATTTTTTTTTCTTTTAATCTTTCTTTCTTATTTTTTTTCTTTTATTTATCAGTTCCGCCACCATTTGCAGATTTATTATGAAAGACTTCGTATATAAGGTTAATATAAAATTGAAGAGATATGAAATAGACGTAGCATTCTGAGTATCATCATGAATAGGCACTTGCGTATCCAGAATAGGGCCTAAATTGACCAAAAATATTGTACAAGGTCATCAGAATAACTCCAAGGTTGCGGAATTTGTTTGAAAGAGTCACCGCTGCTCTGGAACGCAAAGGGCTTTAGAAGGAACACGGATGGGTTTTAGTCAGTAAGAGTCTGACACACCCTTCCACTCCAACCACAGCGGAAGAAGTCATTTGATGATATTCATACTTAAAAAAAAAAAGTCAACAACCCAACGAAGACAATAAAGAATTTACGAAAAAAAAATTAAATGTGCATTTTAAGTGTTTACTTTGTTAAAACCTACCCTCAGCGGCGTCAAGCCCCCTCAACCGATAAACTTGGAACCGCCACTGTGAATAGGTATTATATCCCGAAGCATTACGTAAAGATGACCTTGAAAGGTGGTAGTATGAGCTACACAAAAAATTAGCCATTAAGATATAACAATCGCCTAAACTACTATTTCTGTCCATCAATGATAAAACCTTCACGATTGAAAACATGAGAGTACATAAATAACGGCTAACGCCTACCTATTTTACTACCAAACAATTCGACATACCTGCCAGAATGGATAAATGCTCACCAAATGGGGAAGTGGTTTAAAAAAAACAAACACGAAGGGGATAGCGGGGTCTGATTCGCTCCAAGTTCCGAGCTCGCTTAGCTCGCTCTTGCATCCAAGTTCTCCTATTACCAAAAGTAACATTGTATTTCCGGAAAACAAGATTTGGTGAGCATTTATCCATTTTGGTAGGCAAAAAGAATATACCTAAATACAACACACACAATTATTCTGATGAGTGTATAATTATTTTAGAACTTTAAACGTTGTTTTTTAGGCACCTCGGTTTAGAGTGGGTTTATTTTATTTGAAGTTAACGTAATTTAATTGGTTCGCATTTAAATTGTAGCCATAAGTAGGTAACAGTCTGTCGCATTTATCTATCCCACCTAATCTGCCTAGGTTTTTCCCAACTAGGTATATTGGGGTCGGCTTCCAGGCAAACCGGATTCAGCTGAATACCAGTGTTTTACGTGGAGCGGCTGCCTATCAGACCTCCACAACCCATTGACTGGGTGAGACGGTACTTCTTAGCTGGACTGGAGTCAGATTTTCTTGCTTCTGACAATCCGTAACGACTACCACAGATCTACAAGTGACAGCCGGGACCAACGGCTTAACGTGTTCGAGACATGGAGGAGTCTCGGTATTTTTAAATGGTCACCCATTTACAGACTGACCTTGGCAAGCGTTGCTTAACCTTGAAGATCGACACGTGTGGCTGCTATTTGAATTTAAATCAGTAATAGACACTTGTGCAATTCCAAGAAAAATTGAATCAAATATACCAGTCTGAAAATCTTTTATAACCGTACGTTTGATTCACAGGGGATAGATTATAACGATCATGATTCCGCTCTCAGAGGGAGACGGAGCTATACATAGCAAATAGCACTATCCCTTCACATCAGCGGAATCGGATGGCATTAGTACGTTATAGTAGTGCAACAGGGCACGCGCTTGCTTGTCATGTATACGTGACAATGGCGTTCAAAAGATTAAATTAGTTAAATGGTTAATCTTCATCAGTTTGTTTTTATTTTTAACGAGCTTCTGTTTGCGGCTTTGCCTGCATAGAAGTTAGAAAATGTCCCAAGAGAAAGTACATCTGAGAGAAAAAAGGGTCTCTTGTCCTTCTTCAAGGTCCAATCTATCTCTATAGATGTTCCAAAAGTGTGTGGTCACATTTAAACCAGATGTTATTGAAACAAATTTTGCTGTCTGAATTTTACTTCTAACTTCAGGCTTTCATAGCTGGATTTACTTTTTGATTACGCACAAAACACTTATCTAGCCTGATTCATCTTAGATATCAAAATAAGTTGACAGGACACTCAGCTACAGAATTATACTAAAGAAATATTTCAGAACTACCCTCCTTTGAGATGAGAAGTTATTTTTCTAAGTATTGTAGTGTTCTGTATCTGATATACAATAAAGAAACAATATCAAAATAAGACAAAATTGCAATTGAAAAAAAAACAACCCCAAAACACGATTAAAAAGTTCTTTAAAAAACGCTTTTCAAGTAGTCTGATGCAGTTAGTGGCATCTGTGATTGCACTAAAGTTAACGCCACGAACTACTCAAAAAGTTGCTCAAATTGTGTTTTTTTTTTGTCTCGACTCTCTGCCAGATACAGAAGAACACCCTTAAATATGATCACGCACTTCTGGGACATCCTGGAAACCAATATTCAAATGGGGTCAGCATTTGGCATGAAAATGGCACAAAGACAAACAGACAGACAAAATTCCTTTCACATAGATAACGTTAGATCTAAACTTTAACCAAAATACTAGGCATCTACTAGTTTGAATAAATAAATCCACAGTACTTTTATGAAGCCCAACTCAAACAAATACTCAATTATCTAAAAATTTCAAAAACCAAGATCCTCTACACGATATAATATTCATTGATAGTGTGCCGAGTGTGCCAGCAAATTCAAGAACTCGCTTTCATTGTGATCAAATTCATGTCATGCATGCAAATGCTAAACTGTTCTCTTTGAGCAAGGATCAGCTTGGATTGCACTAGCTCCCGCAACCATTCCATTTTATCAACGTTAATTTATCTAATGGAGCTTCCCCATCTTCTGTTTCGTGAATTGAATTAATTAACTTATATAACTTGAGCTTGAACATAAGCAAGATAGAACGAACTTGTCAA
Source organism: Mamestra configurata (assembly GCA_002192655.3). Taxonomy (NCBI): domain Eukaryota; kingdom Metazoa; phylum Arthropoda; class Insecta; order Lepidoptera; family Noctuidae; genus Mamestra; species Mamestra configurata. The sequence goes on from NDFZ01005417.1 coordinate 199,734, forward strand.
AACTACTCCGTTGCAGTGGGCAATGTTTATGAGTAGCTGCCAACTTTTAATTTACTGCTTTGTATAATTTATGAAGCACTCCGCTGGCACGCTGCGTTTTTTCTTCTTGTTCCAGTAACTTAAATAATAAATGTTATGTGAAAGATGAATTGGGATCCGTATTAAACTTAGATATAAAATAAGTTTCTATAACGTTTGAAAATTTCAAAACATTTTTTATCCAGGAACTCGTTCATACCCTTCCATTTTTAATCGCACAAATTCCAAAAGTAGCTTCAAACTCGTCATCTTGAGGCGCGTTGCTTTGAACTTTTTCTTTTTCAATAACAGATTTGGCGCCTCCAAAACCGGTTGTTTCACTTTCCATGGCTGCATGTCCATCGAGCGATGCAGACAAGCGAATCATCTCAACGAATGAGTCAGAACGATCAATTTTTTGGGTGCTTTCTCCCACACCTGCCCGAAAGGGGCACGGATCACGGATACGAACACTTTCCACTGGGGGGAAATGGGAGCAGCGTTTTGCATGGCCTTGATTCGAGAAGGCGAACGGCGGTGCCGCTTCGCGCCGCCAGCACGCGATCAGTCTTTGTCGGGCGTTCGTACACAGTAACCGCGTCGAGCGAAACTTAGTTCGTCGAGAGCGATCGGCGCGAGTGTCACACAGTGCTACAAGTGACCAAACAAAGTGAACGCAGTGCTTTTACCATTCGGAGGATACCCACGAGCAAATCTGGAGCGATACGCTAACTTTAGGAGGTGTGTTCCATTCAGTTTTACTGTTTATTAGTTTTGCACGCGCGATCCGATTGTTTATGTTTGTTTTGTGAATGAGCGTCGCGTCCATTGAGCTATTGGAGGATATTTTATGGCTCCGCACTCTACAGGGTTTCTCGTTCTGTGGCTATTTCTTGGTTACGATAGCGACTCACGCGAATCGCAAAAAATGTGAAAGTAATTTGACGTGTGGCTGTACCGCGTACCGCGTCAGATAGTCTGCGACTTTATCGTGATGTTGTCACGGCTGTCTGCTGCTCGCTTATTTATTACAACAAATAATACGACTGAAAACTAATTTTCGACTTTGCTTATTATAGTTTTTGCAAGTTCTATACATTTGCAGTGAAAGCACTTAAGTTTTAAATTATAGTTTTCTTTTGTTTGCGTTCTCGCTTTATATTAGTTTAATGCCAAATTTGCATACGAAGTCAAATACCTTGTCTTGATAAAGATATTTATTAACATGAATTATTCATAACATTAATCATTTAGGGAAATTTGCGATCACGAAAGACCTTTGCTGGGGAAATTCTCAGCTGTTATGAATATTAGACAGATAATTAAGTGGATACGATTTATCCCACCTTAACGTCTTAAGAGACTTAACTTCAGAATCTGAAAAAAAAGATCGCATGGGAATAAGAAGACTTCAATCTTACATTATTGCCACATTATGTACTACCACTAGTATAAGTAGTATTTTCAACCTTAAGGTCGACTGGCAGAGAATACTTTATAAGTCCACATATAAAAATTAAAAAAAAGCTTGGGAAGAAGATGGTAATTCTAATTAAAAGAGTCTAAAAGCTACGAAAGTACAAGATGGTAGAAGTTACCTAGGTATATCGACTAATTCAATGCTGCAACAAAAGAGCAGCCTAATTATTTTGCACAATAGGTGCTATTGCTTTAAAACAGGCACAAAGGATATAACACTGTTAACCTACAGAAGCATAAGAACTGGCGTGGTTTCCAACCAAAATATCAAAACTTGAATATTATGTTGTTGAAAACCATCGTAGTTTCACCAAAGCTTTTTCAGAATACATACAAATCAACTGATCGAAATACCCAACTAAAATAACAGAAAATAATATTCAAGAAATAAAATTACGTCGATTTTAAAGAGAAGGAAATTGATAAAGAAGCCACGAAAGCTTTTGACGCTCCTTTGGAGAAATCATTTGAACTTTACGAGACCTTTAACATTTTCAGTTATAAAACTTATAAGAATATCTTATTATTACGGTACAATTCTGAAAATTAGTTTAACTCACAGTATACAGTCCTTCTATGAACGTAAGTAAGACCATAATGCAACTGAAAGCATCTAAAAATACCATCGGTATACATTTTTAAAAACGTTTATTTTAAAACTTAAATATATTAGATAATTTAAAATAACCTACCTTTTTTTTTTTTTTTAAGGATGGGAAATCATCAAATGACTTCTTCCGCTCTGGGGGGGAGCGGAAGGGCGTGTCAGACTCTTACTGACTAAAACCCATCCGTGTTCCTTCTAAAGCCCTTTGCGTTCCAGGGCCGCGGTGACTCTAAAATAACCTACCTACAGATACTTTTTAGTCAAATGACGCATTAGCTCGAAATGTATGAATGCTCAATCTAGACAAACATTTGAATGTAATGACCTCTAAAAATAACAATGTAATAATTATTTTAACAACGAAAACAGATTTAGTCAAGCAAGACACAGTTTGTATATTTAACAAATAATACCATAAAGCAAATGAAACTGTAACGGCACCAGTGGAGAAAATACCAGACATAATTGTATAAGGAGAAATCTAGTTATGAATCTCTTTGTTTTGGCGCAGTCTACGCACGAATAATATATGTTCGTCATTACATTACCGAGTATGTGGGACAAATAAAATAGGCCTGGCTAATAGAGTCGACGTAATTGCGTTTTGTCAAAAGCTTTTGATAGGGTGATAAATCGTGTAATTACATACGTAGGTACCAACCTATTTGCTTTATGGTCAATGGCTCTATTGAGTACGGATGGTACTCTCTCTGAATAATTAATTTGGGTGTTATTGAAGACAGTTTTATCATTATCGTCGGTATCATATTTTCCCACTGCTGGACGTAGGCTTCACCAAGCATCAATGTAATTACCAGTTTTATTCCACCAGAATTCAGAGTTACTAAATGAACATCAAAATTAAGTAGAAATGAAAACTTATAAAGAACTAGTTGTCGCTGGTTGCTTTGCTCGCGTGTAAGTCAGAAATTATACCAAGGGAACATGGTCCCAGGATAAAAGACTTATATTCTAATAAAGGACATGGTCTACCCGTGTGCCATACAGATCCGTTAAGACGTGAAGAGGTAAAAAACCAGCAAACAAACTAAACAATCGAACTCACTTTCTTATTTATGATATTAGTAAGGATAATCATAACTCATGTACATTAATAATAAGCTGTTGAGTTTCCAAATAAATAAATTAATAATTTATAAATAATAAAAAAAACATCATGGCAGTGAAAACAATGACATGAACATTCAATATTCCAGTATCCTGCTAAATAAATTGCACTACCTACACTAAACATTTCAAAACATGAGAATATTTCAACAAAGTTCTAACAAATGTAGAACGGAGTTCTGTAGCAGCCGATCAAATTATCGCAATAGCTAATTACTTTATATCGAACACTACACCGGCAGAGAATATTGTAAACACAGCCAACCACAGCTAATTGCCTAGCTCTAATTGGCAGTAGCCATTTTGGCGAAGAACTCGCACTAAAATTGCCATCACATCTTTTTACTTCGACAATCTGAGTTTAAGTGTCGGTGAATGGCCTGCGGTATTGCCGAAATTAATTAAAGAAACCAATTTACTTTCTGAAGATGTCTTTTATAAGTTTTGAAAACAGGTCAAGTCCATTTCTGTATTTTATTTTTTAATTGACATCTCTGGACTTTTTGTGATTGTCGAAGAAGATTTGTTCGTCAGTTTCTTAATCTTATTTTCGTCAAGTATTTTTAGACGGATGTTTGCTATATTATAAGTATTTAGGTGATATAGTTATTTTGATATACCATAACTGTATAACATAACTCGCAACTTAAGTCACCACACAAAACAAGAGAACCATACAAGCTTCATGGTGATATCCAAACCAGGAAACCAGGCTAAGGTTATAACTAACCTATATAACGACTCAAACAAAGCTTTGTTGTCGAATGCTGTGACCCCATGTGCGTGCGTCCTGCACTAAAGTTTTGTACAATTTCGTAACAACCGGTTGTTACGACAAATTGTACAAAGCTTGCAACTCCATATTAGGGGCAACGCGAAATTAGCGTTGACAGTTGGCAAATAAACGAACACTCGTTTTGAGAACAAAAGCAAAAGGTGATATTGTAAAGATTTTATCCAAAATATGAATTGACACAACAACGAAATGATTGTTGTTGTATGGGCAAGTGTTGTATCTAGAGCCTGTTTAGCGGGTATTCTAAAAAATCTTTCATTGACGTCACTACACATTCTGCATTCAAAATGGAAATAACGCTTAGACATTATGATCAACATTAAAATTGGTTTCGAGTGTGTGCAAATTAAATTCTTGCCTCGTTCAGCTTTCTTAGAACAGAAGGTGTCTGCAGGACTTCTGGTAAAGCTATCTACAACACTTGCCTCTAGTTGTCTGGCTGTTAAAGACTGACTTGACAAAAAAAATCTCTTCTCTCTCTTTTATATTGAATTGAATGAGATATTATATATGTTTTATTGGTACTTCTAAATCTAGGTGTGAGAGATCTTCCATCTATTAAATTGAAACTCGTGGAAATGAATTACTATCGTACCAAGTTTAGATCGAAAGTGTCGGTTTCAGTTTCATCCAATCTTACTCTGAAATTTTTAGATTTAATATGATGATATTTGTGGGTGCAGACATTGATCCATATACACTGTCTCCCAAAATCAACGATTGATAAAGTCAGTCATGAGAATCAAATAAGACGCTTTTCGAAAAACAGAAGTCACCTTCTAAATATATTTCAAAGATGCTGGCTAAGGTATTTTTGAACTTTTTACACAACCTGACTTATCTCCCTTGTAAAATTCTACCACTATATACATATAATAATATAACTATAGGAAAGAAAACGATTAATAGCTCGTCAATTATCATGCCGACAGTTTTCTTTCCTGACAGTTTCTCTTTTACAACACCACACCACATAAACTTTCTCCTTAACTTCATAATTGCTTAATGATTTATCATTAATCATTCTATTTGCTTCTAGAGTACAATTACTTGGATTTTATCTCTTGTTTATATCCTATTCTATTGTAACAGCCATTTTTTTCAAACGAAATTCGCCATCCAACAAAACATTTTTGAAATTGAGATACATATCAGTGACGGACAAACATGACACAACGCCAATATAACTTGGAATGTTCTAAAGCGCTGCTTGCAAAGGTAAACGTAAACTGTTTGTCAAATTGTATATTCAAATATAATTCCATGTTTCGCCATGGGTCCACTTATACTGGGGTATGTAACAAAGGCATTGTTGACTTTGTTTTTCGTCTGAATCCGTGTTTTTCTTTCATCTGTGTGAAAAGTTGAAAGGGTGAACAATGACGCCGCGAGCGCACGTGGCTCCCTTTTTTAGCTCACGAGTTCTTGACTTGGAAATGTAAGATTGTTTTTTCTTCTTTTGCTATTCTAAGATGTCCTTGTTAGGGTTGTTATTCTTTGTCTATCCCAAGATATACTGGATTAAGTAAATACACTATTCCAATGTACGTTAAATACAAATGGCTCGAAATTGCAAGGTATATTTGTTCTTCTTATTATGGTGTCCAATTAAACGTAGTCTGCTTATTGATCATCCTCATCAAAAGCTTACATGTACCCGAAACTCAATCAAATAAAAAGCTGAAATATTTCAGTCTATCAATTCCAAAAAAGATACTTTATTTCCGAAATAAATATCTGTTCGGTGAAAAGAGAAATCGGAGCTCCGAATATCGTACAAACCGTATAATCTCGTACAAGGGCTGTTCACAAATGGGTATATGTTCTGAATGGGGCGAAAAGTGCTCCGTCAGGGGCCTGAGGTATGTCCATTGTGAAAGGTAGAAATAACGTATTTGGGTTGATTTACCATCCCTGATATAACGTTACTTGAACCTTTTTTTGTAAGATATATGGTGTCGTATGTGTTTAGGGTTGTCTCGGGGATTTTCTTTGAAGCGGAATGTTGCGGATGGATTGGAGTTTTGGTACCTGTGAAATTTTAAAGGAAATTAAAATCGGTACCTATTAATATGACTGAGGCATTAAGTACCTACGCTATTGTACCTTTGTGCATGATTAATAAAATACGTTACCAATTTAAAGTTCATTGAATATTGATTCAATTTTTCTTTCTGTTTGACAGGATTTTATAAAAAGATAAACAAACATTTCCTTCTGGTTCACTAATTTACTGCAATTCCTTCTATCTGATAATTTATTTCAAACGTGAAAATGGAAAATTATTTATTTTCCATTTTCACGCTTATTTCACAAACAAGAAGCGAGCTGTTTTGTTAACGAAAAAGCAAGCAAATATTTAGAGAACACACCATTGTTTGTGACCAAGGAATGTAAACATTGTTCATAATTAACTGATATTTAAGTACGAGTCCAAATATTATGTTTACTTCAACTACGTATTGCGATCATATTCATTGAAAACATTCTACCGGAAAACGGCTTCAAATTCGGGATGATATCATAATAGCTCCCGGTAATTTTATAGACGTATCTATATTGAACACCATTATCAAGTATTCCAGTATCAAAGTATGATCAAATTAAAATAAAATGAATTGAATATCATCTACACAGTAACGATGGACAAATATAACAGTTGACATAGTGAAAAAAATATTTTGACGTTTTGATGCGGTGGTAAAAAAAACTTCACTTGAATATTCACGTAAAAAAGTCATTGAATCACTTAAGAGAAGAGCAGTAAAAACATAAGAAAAATAAGAATATAAAAGGACAGTGTAACAGAAAAGTGAGAGTCGGTAACAATACCTGGTAAAATTAAATGACATTGAAACCATTGATATTGGCAAAGAACATCAAGTTAATCATAATGAAACAGATCATCTTCAAAAATATATCCAAAACATTTATTGACTGAGACACTGACAAAACGGAACTAATTCGAAACAAAGGCGACTGCACCTACTTATCTCCGAACGTGGTTACTTATTAAGCCGTCTTTAAAACAGCTGATCAGCATAACAATGATGAGTCCCATTGTAGTCCCAGTTTGGTTGCGTGGGACGGCCGCCATTTTGAATTACTGCCAGATTCTATACGATCATTGTTTTAGTAAGTGATTGATTAAATGGTGCGTGTGTAAAGGACATGTCTATGTTGATGAGCTACAGAACAATCATGATTCTAAAATTAATTTTTATCTCTAGTTCTGTTAAAGTTTTATCTTTCGAGTTTATTCCGTAGGTACTATGAATTATAAAGTATCAATGTTTTTTTTTTCTATACGGTTCAATCAATATTTTGAAAACAGAATGTGAGACACGTGCAACATGCCTGAAACTAAATGGGAAAATTTATTTAAGCGTTTTAAACAGAAACAATCAAGAAATCTCTTTCCGCCACTTATATCGTGAGCCTTTTCAGGATTTAGAAGTACTTTGCTACGTATGTTCCGACTCTGCAGTTTTAAACAAAAAAATATTCTTGCAAGACTTTGTTCCTGCAATTTCTTTGTACCACGCTTTCTTCAATAGAAGCACCTCTTGTGACACAAAGGCTTGCCTGGGTCGACAGAGTGACAGAGGGACTCACAAGATGCTTCCCTGCAAGTGTGAGCCTTTGCAGTTGACATACTCTGACACTTCAACACTGGCAGCCGAGATTTTCAAATGTAGAATCTTTTTAACGGTGCTTATTTGTTGTTGTAGGAACTATGTATTTGTTTTTTTCTTCGTTTATTAATTTGTCCTGGCAACTTTTACGATTTAAATTAATAAAATTTTTGAAGTTTATTTATGCTCTTTAATTTTTTATAGGCTGTAAAACAAATTCAAGTTTTAAAAGACCTTTCTAAGATGTTTATGACAAAGGGTTGTATTAACTGTCTCGTAAAGTTATATCGAAATATCTTTACGTTTTATTACTGTCTATTAAATAGACTGAAATAACCTTTGAGTTGAAAAATAATGAATGGTTAACTCTCAAAGGACTGGAAGCGGTATTGGAAAATATGATTCGTATCGGTCAAAATAATTTAACCGTTCATTCAAAAAGGACGAAAAGTCCGCAAACATTCATTCAATACAATATTTTGTTAGCTTTCTCTTATACAAATATCTAAAGTCTGATTGAAAGTTATTTTGTTTTATAAAAGTCGACCTACCAACTATTGGCGAATATATTTTAACGTGTGTAATGAAGGGGTATCCTGTTATTCAGTTACTGGGTTTTGAAGGTCAGATGAGCAATCGATCTATGTAAAATTCCTACCAGTATTCAGCTGCACCCGAATACAGTGAAAGTTGACCCCAACACAGATGGGAAAGAGCATTAAAGACAGATGATGATTTTAAGGTGGTTAAAGGAACGTTATTGTTACAAGAAACTGAACTTCAGAATAAACCTATATTAAATAGAACTAAAACAAACGGACGGTTCTGTATGGTGTCGGACGAGAAAAGAATAGCACCATCCCATCACTTCCCGTGGGTGTCGTAAGAGGCGACTAAGAGACTCACCAGAGAATGGGCAGCAGCATTCTCTGTGCATTGCAACAGCTACACTGCGATCGCCAACCCGCCTGCCAAGCGTGGCAATTATGGCAAATCCCCCCCTGGGGGGAAGACCTGAATGATGACCCAACAAAATATAAAGGCAGTAACCACATTGACTCATTCGTACACATTATCCATTGGAAAGTCTCGTACCTATTTAGTACTAAAGCCAGGCCTCGATTGCAATAGGATGCGGAGAAAGCTAAGCATAATGCATGCAATGCAGTTTTTGAGTACGTGCCAATTATGTAGAGAATGACGTCAAAATATCACGCCTGTTACACAGGGTGCCTTATAAAAGATCGAATTTCTTGAAAGGGAGATAAAGCAGGTTCGCGCAAACAACGGGGCTATAGACGGCGATGTGGCTGATAATGGTAGAGCTTGTATCCATGTACTGTACACAATGGTGAACAGTGGTTCAGTGGGTTCCATTACTGGGTCTAAGAAATTTTAGGAAGAGTTTTGAGGAAAAAGTTAGCTAATAAGGAGGTGAACTAACGGAATGTAACTATTGAAATAACGGCCTAAAGAGATGTATGGAGGAAAAAGATATGCTGGGACCGACCAAAACTATATACCATACTAATATTACAAATACAGATATCTATCTGTCTGTTTGTCGTTTTGTTAACTTTTACGTCTTAACGGTTGAATGGATTTGGATAAAACTTGGTACAAGGGTAGACCAGACCATGGCCTGGAAACCTTTCCTCCGGGAGTTATTTCCCTTTGAATTTTCGTCATTCTCGCGGACAAAGCCCATTTCAGAAGCTTGTATATGTCACCGGAAAATGGCAAATGCCGTAAGATTATAATAAATCTATGATAGATTATAATTTCTCAACATGATAAAATCGTTTTGTATACAATAAATACCATCCAAATTCAAAACTTTCCAATATAACCGTGTCTTATTAAGAAAAAGTTGTTTACAATTTCACGCGATATTTGACAATCGTTTGCCATTTTCTTGCGACATTTATAAATACAATTGAGAAAAGTCAAGACTATTAAAATTACGGCAAACAAAGATGTGTAGAAGATGCCAGCAAGATCCAACGTGTAGTTGTATTTGAATAAGGGTAGCAGAATCATGATCAACACGTGATGTTACGTGGGTTTCTAAGCTCAGGACCTAAAGAAAATGATACCTACCCTAAACAAATAATACGCTTGTAAAATAGAAATTTCAATCAAATACATCTTAGTAGTATCGATCGAAAGTCGCAGCCGTCCTTGGCAAGATTTCAACTCGATTGACCATCTTGAATCCTTTAATTTAATATTCTCGAACGTTCTAGTTTAATTGATAGGCCTACAGGTAATCAATTTATATTAGTGAGAGACCTATATTTTAAATTGAATGGCCGCCTTATAATCGTTTAATGGTGCGTCAGCAATTAATTTTGGTCTACAATTAATTACGAATTGAAACACAGTTGTTAATTTAGTACTGTTGTTGATATAACATCGAAAACCACAACCCGCAAGCGTGGTTCTGATCTAAATATTGTTAGCAAATAATCATTATTAATGAAAACTAATGAATACCGTGGTTTACGAAACTCGGCGATGCGACGCCAGTACATACATACAGCAGTCATATATCCTACCTATGCTCACAAAACGTTTTGGAATATTGTCATTATGCGTACAACTAAGGAGTGCAATTCTCTGCTGGGGTCTGTATTTCCTGATAGCAACATCCTAGAGGTAAATTTAATTCAAAAGTGTACAGGTTACTTCTAGGCAAGCGTGCTGTATCGTCTACCACATCACCGGTCGATTCTGTAAAGCATGTCGAAGTGAAGGCTTGGGTGAAGTGATCACGAGGTGAGCTGTCAATCCCTTTAATCAAAATGTCACGTGATCACGAAGTGAGCTGTTATTCCATCTCGATTATATGGATTGATAGCTCACCGCGTGGTCACTTCACCCAAGCCTTCCCTTCGACATGTTGTCAGAATCAACCGGCAGGTGAGATTGAGGTCAAACGCAAATATTTCAATTTAGAAGAATTCAAAATTACAATAAAAAAGTAGGTATTCTTTTTTCAACTTTAATTTTAGATTCTTCAGGTTGTGTCGTCAGTTTGTTCTTCAGTCCAGAATTTTTCTTCAGGTTTGTTCTCGTTGGCATTTAAAAAACGCCTCTTAATCTCAAACAAAATACTGCTATGTTGTTCACTGTCAAATAAATCATGTTCTCCTGTAGCAAACAAAAACACGTTTATCATACGACCTTGGTGAAGTACATTCGGCCTAATAAATTAGAAACCACTCCGAAAGTTTTGACTCGACACCAAAAACGTGGGTCACAAATAATTTTGTTTTTTAATGTCCAAGTTAACCACCCGTAGCTTGACAACAGAGCTTTTGACCGGATTTTTCATAGCTTAGAGAAAAGACAAAATTATTTTAATCTCAAAAAAATACGGATGTGTAAGCGTTTTTAAATGACAAGCAAAGAAAGAACTAACTTCAACCAACACACCATAGATATTGCGACATTTTGTGCGACAAGGACAGAAGAATAGCTTTAAAAGCGTGTTAATTCTCTATTTTTCTCCTGATTTCATTTATCCTGACTATTATAATTGCGAATGTGAGTTTCTATGTTACCTCTTCATTTCTGAACGACTCAGCGAATGACGTGAAACTTGGCACAAGGGTACATCATGTGGTTGCGGAATCTCTTCGAAAGAGTCACCGCGGCTCTGGAACGCAAAGGGATTTAGGAGGAACACGGATGTGTTTTAGTAAGAGTCTGACACGTCCTTTCGCTCCACCCAGAGCAGAAGAAGACATTTGAATGATTTCCCATCCTTTAAAAATATAAATAGGTACATCATGTGCTAGAATAGGACACAGGATCCTCAGGATACCTCGGGAGTATCTAAGTTTCCTTAGGATGATTTCAGGCAGAAGCTTGCAACACATAATTTTGTTTTATAACATCCAAAAAACTCGTAGCTTGACTATTACGAGGGGTTTTACGGGTAACGACTCGTCTCGGGACAACGGCTCGTAAGAACTCGCTGACTAAAGATCGCTTGGTCACGGGGGCACAACCTTAAGGGCCGTAATGTCCTCTGTAAAGGACATTGTCTTGGGGCTAATCTCTTTTTATTTCGCCGACAAAAGGTCTTGAGGCTTTGATAATCTGGTGAAACCTGTTTTGTTCAAGCTGAGCTTGTGTTTAGATAAAAGTTCGTACTAAATGATATAGATAAACAAGCGTCAAAGTGTGTTGTTTGTTTGATCCTTTTTGACGCTTGAACTGCCAACCAAACAAAATTTGGTGGAATTTAGCACAGAGTCTCAACACAACCTTAAGAATAAGATAGCAAAATTTTTATCCGGGTGTATCTGTATGTTACCTCTTACAGGATATTAGTAAAACTGCGAGCACCATTTAGTCTAGAAAAAAATTAACTTAACTTTGTTTAAAATCAAACTTTTGTGTTAGCTTTTTTCCTTGCTTTTATTTAAGTAAAAACTTTGAAGATTACTTCAAATACATGATTAAAGAAAATAAATCTGCTTTAAGAATTATTGCACTGTACAGAAATATTATTTCCCCGTTACAATTTTCAAAACAGCAGCTTCAATTGTAAATTCTCGCCTTAAAGCGACTTCATGTTTTAATCTTTATCACCAACACTTCAAAGTTCACTTCTGAATGTTCACGTACGTAATTATAATTGAATTGAAAACAAATTGTTTGAGTTTAGTTTTCCCATAACTGGAAGTTTGATGCTTTCAAAGTCAAAGTTAAACAATCGTGCTTCGACGACGCTTTGGAAAGCAAATTGTGATATTATAAACACCAAACGTGGAGATTTATTGTTTAGGGGAATAATGTGTTTACAGGCAGTCTTAATGAATGCTGGTTGTGCTGTTTTACCGTCTTCATAATTATTTCAACGCTTAAAGTATTGACAAAGGCATGCATCTTCTTCCTCGTAGACCGTATGTTATCACGCCTCAAAGAGATGTCAGCATAGAAGACGGGGCCCGCTAGGGCCAGAGCCTGCCAGGGTTGCGGAATTCGTTCGAAAGAGTCACCGCAGCCCTGGAACGCAAGGGGCTTTAGAAGGAACACGGATGGGTTTTAGTTAGTAAGAGTCTGACACGCCCTTCCTCAGTTATTTGATGATTTCCCATCCATAAAAAAAATAACGTATGTTATGTTTACTTGGGGTCAGGCTTCCTTGCTCTTCTTTCCTAGTAGCACGATTTCGTATGATGTCATCGGCGAGTTGAGCCTCTATCAGGTCTTTTTCAATCATCATCAACCTGATGGTGGCAGGTCTTCCACGAACACGTTTCATCGTGGGCAAGTTTAGGGCAAGTTTTACCAATATATGTAAGTATAGGCACATTACAGGTATGTTTACCTACAGCATAGGTATGTATACAACGTCAAGCAGCGCTATTCGGTACTTTATTACAATGGGAAATGGAAATATCAGATACATATATTTCATACCATTTCATATCGGTATTACAATTCTGACATATTTTATATGGTCTGGAATGTGTGTCGGCTTATTGAGAAAAAATAATACAATCCTGTGTGAGTACAATACATTTACGCGTAAATCGATTTTATAAATAGCGGATACAATTCCTCTAGATTCTAGAAAATACACTATTATTATGATTAATAACAGTCTAGGCCTAGAAAAGCTAATTGTGAAATATAAACACCTAACGTGGAGATTTATTGTGGAATTTATGTTCTCATAGGCAGTCTTGATAAATGCTGGTTGTATTATTTTACCGTCTTCATCTATTGTTCTGGGCACTTGTGCCATTGACAGCGATTTGGATGATTTGTTTTATGCCCAATGATTTATTTTGTTTTTATACGCCTTTGTACATAATTTCGTAAAAATAGTGACATTCTATCAGTAACAACGATCGTAAAAAGTCCAAAATGTACCTAAACGGACACTACAATTAGGGGGCTATTCTCTAAGCCCAAAGCCCGTAGTTTCGGGCTTAGGTGCGGGCGTATTCTAGTCTGTATTACCTAACCACTAAGAATGAATGACAAAACGTTTTGACAGTTACTGTCAAATCGTGTTGTCATTCATTCTTAGTTCGGGTTCGGAACTCGTAAGTCCGTAGGTGATACGGAGCAGAATACGCCCGCAACTACGAACTTAGGGTTTAGAGAGTAGCCCCCCTGACTCGACTGGGCTTTCGGTAAGTTGCGTGGTATCTTCTCGTCTCACATATCACAGTGTCTCAAGATGAAAGTCAAAGACCAGTGCGTGTTGCCAGTGATGACTTATGGAACTGAAACGTGGTCGCTCACAATGGGCGTCATCAGACGGCTTAAAGTCACCCAAAGGGCAATGGAGAGGGCAATGCTCGGAGTTTCCTTGCGTGATCGAATCAGGAATGATGATATCCGCAAGAGAACCAAGGTTACCGATCGCCAAACAGATGGCTGATGGGACCGAAAAGTTCTGGAGTGGCGACCGCGTACCGGAAGACGCAGCGTTGGAAAGCCTCCCACAAGGTGGGTGGATGACCTGGAGAGGGTCGCGGGTAGCCGATGGATGCGAGACGCACAGGACCGGTTACTGTGGCGACACTTGAGGGAGGCCTATGTCCAACAGTGGACGTTTTTCGGCTGATACGATGATGACGGTAATTATTGAAATTTCGAAAGTCACATGGAACTCCAGGCTATTCAGTAGGAGAAACGCCGGCTGGAGCTCTAAACTTAAACGTATTTAACTGCGAGTATAAACAAACAGTATTTAGCTTACTGAACCATGACCGTGGCTAACAAATCACGCCATTTCAAGGTCAAAATACAATCTAAAATTCATAACATCAACAACAATGAGTCACGAAACTTTTACATCAACTCTGTTAACTGTAAAAAACTCAAAATTACTTAACACTTGACCGTTAGAGAACTCATTAAAGACGATCGATAGAGGCGAAAAGCCGTATATCGCGTGCTACAGGTACATCAAACAACATTGAGGCTGCAACGGCTTGATGTCCATGATTTACAACGAAGATTAGCGAGGATTGGCGAAGATTTACGAAGAGTTCTCAGGCTGTCAGCCAAAGACGTAAATAATGGACTGAGAAAGACTCTTACGAAATTGACCACTATAGAAAGAGACAAAACAATTATGCAGTCAATCTGTCTCTATTCTATAGGTTTAAGTTATGAAGGAACTACAAGCGTTTGAAATGGCCCAATCGAAATAGCAGAACGTTAACTATTGACCTGATGATCGCTATATCTTGCACGCACTTGTCTGCCCTTAATCACTTCATAAATAAAAATAATCCTGCGCGAATTCCGATCACGGTGGTCAATATTAACGGAGATTAGCCAAGTTCGAGGAGATATAGTCCACAAGTGTGTGCACAAACACAGGTGCACTCTCTGTTTGTTTAATTAATCTGTAAATTCACTTCATACTGAGATAGGGAACGCGCTCGATTCATACTGCATTACAACCGTAAAGGTAGAAGCGTAAAATTCTAACAAAGTGATGTAAAAATCAATTGGTTTATACTGCGATGAAAGTGGGGCTGAGTGAACGAGCGCGCGGAATGAAACGTTATTTTCTCCGCATACTTGAAAGTTACAACAGTCAAGGAATTCAAAATGTAATTGTAAAGGCATCCACAGACAAGCGCAACGCGACATTGTGTTTTGATAGAGATTGTTCTAACGCCACGTGTCCACCTGCAAGCACCTCACATGCAAGTTGAATTACATTGCGGGCTACCGAGGTACAATGTGATCAATCGCTCTATCGGGCCCCGCAATGTACCTTTTTAAACTTTATCTAAAACAGATGGAGACGCAGCATAACTGGATCAACTTTGAAAACGCATTGTCTCATTGCCGCGTCGCAATTTGTCTGTGAGAACCTTTATACAGTATCCGTTTCATAATCAATAGAAACGTGTATTGGGTACTTATAAGCACGATTCTCTATAAAACAGTGTTCATAGACTACAGCTAACTCCGTTAATGCGTGCTCGTGCGGGGAAATGGTCTTAAACAAAGTTCAAAGTTAATGTTCAGCCATTGTTATGAAAATGTGCGTTAACTGAAAATGCCATGTTCTACCCATAAGAATTCGCTGATGCAGACACATTAGTTTTCATGGCCACACTTTATAATACCGATAAAAATGGTAGATTTGGATGAATGAAGTGAAAAATTCTTTAGGCGCTGAATCGCGTTATGGCGCTAATTTTCGAATACTTGGCTCAAGAGTTTTCGAATACTCGGCTCAAGTCATCATCAGCCACATTTAATATCTCAATTAATTAGGTTGTATTAGAATTTATTAAAAAATCATGTAAACAATGTTGTGTGAATGTTCCAGAAGAGCGTGGTCATATTTAAGGGTGATATTGGGTAGTTAATATATTAAGAAAAAAATATCAAAACATAAAAATGAGACCTTTTTCAAAAAATTTGACCACAAAAAAAGAGTAAAAGGTTACGAAGACAAGACTTTTCAAGCAGTCTGGTGACATCAAATCTATGATTGAACTAAAGTAAACGCCAGCAACTGTAACAAATTGCTAGTAAAGTCATTTCTTCGAAAATGTTAAGTTGCTTTTTCCGGACGATTTTTTTGAAAAAAAGGTTTTTTGTTAATTTTTCCTTAATGAACATCATCCTCCCAACATCACCCTTAAATATGACCAAGCACTACTGGCACACCCTGTATACTTCTAAAGGTTTTCATTTCTATCGTATGTCCTTAAGAACATTCTTTTTTTCTACCCGAGAATTTGGCAAAGGAAATGGGTGACTTGCGACCTAATGGTGTGCGCAGGTGACTTGCCAGAATGTTGTTTGTCTGTGCCCCTGTTGTCACAGTAAATTGGTAGAGTTGATATTGGTTGTCTGACCCTGACCTTAACGTCTAAACTGTAACGCTATGGCACGTGTCTCATTTTATTGCCTCTTCGCTCGCTAACTTTATAGTTTAATGGTTTATACTTTGTTGAGCTGTTGAGCGTGAATGATTAAGGCTTTATGATATTCTCGGTCGACGAGCTCGTGGCTACATAAAACTTGCCGCACGGGTCGATCCTCTCCGACTAACTAAACTCAACGAGCACTCGGACCCCGTAGCCGCAGTGTTCCAACCCCTAACGTCTCAAACATATAATTCCCAATAAGGTTTATTTATTTACTCAAAACACTATAAAGAGAAAAGAAATACGTATAGAAGAGCAAAAAGTTGATGCTTATTTTAAATAGATTAGTCAACTATAGTCGTTATATTTTTATAAATGAGGTCCCATCAAAAAAGATGGACAAACTTTTACAAATCATTCACATCACCACCAAAAAAAAGGTCAATAGTAAAAGAAAAAAATTAAAAAAACGAATTAGATCCTTACAAGAAAAAAATCAGCTTACGAAAATACATCGAAAATGTTAGCAATTTATTATTTTAGGTCAAAATAACATCACTTTAATCAGTGTTTTTATTGCTTGGATATCTTTGATTAGACGTACTGAACGCTGTATTAAAATTTGTCCACCTTTTTTAATGAGAAGTTTAATAGACACACATATCTTTTCATTTTGCACATGTTTCCATCACAACTCTTTGCTAACTTTATTATTATTTTATTTTTATTTATTTATTTCCAAAATTCTTAACTTATTTAAACATTGGTTTTTGCCACACAACGAAAACCTCGCAGGGTTTATCTGTGTGCTGGCGAGCCGTACATTTTATTTCTACATGTTGAGTTACAGTAGAACTTGCCTGATAGTGGTTATACAGTAGCTTTATGTGTAAAGAAATATTTGGACTTACACTTGTAGCTTTTCGAACTCGTTTTGTATAATGTACTGCGTCGCCACAAAGCTTTAATCTCTGTAATTATCATCCGTGTTGGGACGCCACCTTTGACTTGAGTTTTTCCCTTTTTGTGCTGCATTTTCCCGCACTCTTAATATATACGTGTAGGTGTGCGGAATTTCTCGAAAGAGTTACATTTAAAATATAAAGGACATTTGAAGGAACACGGGTAGGTTTTAGTCAGACTCTCACAGTGTGACTCATTTGATGAATTCCCATACAATAAAGTTACCAATAACGCGCCATGTACCAACATCACAGCTCTAAAATGCAGCGCAAACACAATCGGTACAATTCGGTAGCCAGATAGCTACGTGTTCGCGTGCGGGTTAGCATAAGAAATTAAAAAAATGCTATTTTTTCTTCATTTTATGTTGCCATTTTTTAGAAGCGCATCTATAGTTTATACAGATAGTTCCAGAAGTGCGTGGTCATATTTAAGGGTGATATTGGGTAGCTGATATACATTAAGGAAAAAATATCAAAACATAAGAAATGTGACTTTAAAAAAAACGACCTCAAAAAACGACTCCAGACGTTCCGAAGAAATAACTTTTCAAGCAGTCTTATGCAGTTGGTGACATCAAATATGTGATTGAACACATTTTTTATGTTTTGATATTTTTTTGACCACGCACGTCTGTAACACCCTGTATATCAATGGTAGGCACTTGAAGGACTCCATCACGTGACTACTCAGTGTAAGCCTCCCCATCGGGTACCGTTGCTTGTGGAAACTTCTCGACTCGCCCCACTTTGTCGCTGAACTTTTAAGTAGAACGCATCCGTCCATGTTTTTATGTACTGCTTGTAATCAATTTATTTTCTGATGTTTGGTTAGTTTAGGATAGATTCTAAATAAAGTGACATATAATTCTAAAGCAGGGATTACCAAACTATTTTGGCCAAAAGGGATCTCCCTTTTCCAAAATGAACTGATACCTCAGACCCACATAGCCAAATTTTTTTAAAATTCTATCTCTAGTTTTTTTACCCGACTGCGCCAGAAGGAGGGTTATGGTTTTCGAGAGTATGTATGCATAATTGTTTGGCACGCTCTGCAGCCTGAACGGCTCGATGGATTATAATGGATCCCGACTGCATTTAACTTAAGAATCTTGGCGATTCGTAAGTTTAGTGCAATCGGGTATGACGACTTTCTTGTTTTAGGGTTTTTTCGTTTCCAAATTATACAGAAACGCAGTCAGGTTTTTTTGTTTTTTTTAAATTACCGTTTTTTTTTTCCTATTGATACAAAATACTTAGCAATTTAAAAACTTTGCCGTTGGTTTGAGTGAGTGTAATTTATTAATATAAATTACGTAAAACTACTTAAGTAGGTAAATGTTTTTTGAAAAAAAAATACATTATAATCGCAAAGTAAACGTTTTAAATGATCTATATATGGTTTTATATTATTTAAATTATCTTGTGCACGAACTTGTCCACGCTTATTGACTTGCCGAGTTTCATCTAGTACGAACATGTGCACACTTATCGAACTATTGAGTTTTTTAAAAGAACAACAATGATACTTCCTACTAACATATTAGTCATTTTTATACCAAGCTATTTCACGTAACACACTTGTACAGTATCTTGAAGGTTTCAAAAAAGAACTTGTGTCAATTAATACGGGTCGATTTTTAGACCTCGTCGACCCCCAAAATCAGTTTTCGTTTATGTCGACCACCCAAGGGGTCAATTTGGGAATCCCTGTTCTATAGCAATACTTATAAAAACCGATGCATAGAGAATCTGATTCTGGTAATCAATTTTAAAATCAATAATATTTTTGATGTGTAACATCTTTCCTCTCGCTTTCCTGCAATTTGTGTGAGTGAATTCGTAAAATGGGACGGAGGTGTATAACAGGAAGCCGAGCAGCCGAGTTGGCTGACAGTTGGTACTTTTAATGTTAATGTTGCTTTTTACCAAGGTGAGACGTCAGATGTTACACATCCTTAGCGACTACTGTAAGACACGCTCGTTTTTTTTTAAAGTTCTTCGGTTCCGTTTGACTGGAAGTCGACCTCAATATAGTTGGGAAAAGGTTAGGCAGATGATGATTTATAGAAATTTGAAGTAACAATCTGCCAATCAGTACTTGAACTAATCGCAAAGTTAGATTATTATAAGTAAGGCCTAAATATTTATGGTCACTCACGACCATTCCATAACTTTGCAGTCGTTTTCTCTGATAGAAAATAATTTTGTCTACGTAAGTTCCTCTCGTCTTCTGTGACTTTAAGATATAGGCTACCGAACTGTATCAAAGGAAAAAGGACAATGTTTCCAAAAAGATGGAAATGAAAAGAATCAATGAGGCTTAAACTCAAACCCCAGATGTGAATCTATTTCCAGCAGATGCTCGAATAGCCATGAAACTTCTCGTTCATCTAGAAATGGGTTCTGCTACTTATAGATTTTATTTGTACATATGTGATATTCAAATCCAAATCCATACTTATATAGAGGTACTTAATATGACGAAGCTGAAGAGTTTGTATGTTTGTTTGAACGCGCTAATCTCTGGAACTACCAGTTGGATTTGGGAACGAGAATGGGAAAAAATGGGATATGCGCGTACGAAGTCGCGGACAAAAGCTAGTACTTAATAATTTAAAATACTAGCTGCCAGCAGCAAATTACGCCGAAAATAATGGCAAAGGAACAAATTCTCCGTCTGGTCTATCTGCCTGTCTTTAATACTCAATACTTTTATTGCATTCCACATGTATTCTTAGGTGGTAAAATAACAAATAGGTTCATATGGACCCTGTCGGGCACAGCAAGATAAGTATCTAGGTTAGTCTGTTGGTAACTTTTTCACGACTGTAAATGAAACTTCCGGAGGTACAAGAATCAGTCAATGCTGGCATACGGGTAGACCATACCCTGGAATAGGCTAGGAATTAGGATAATGCGGAATATAATAATTTGCACGCTAAAAACATCATCATATCAGCCGAAAGACGTCCACTGCTGGACATAGGCCTCTCCCAAAGGGGGATTGTCATAATCGCCACGCTTGACAGGCGGGTTGGCGACCGCAGTGTAGCTGTTGCAATGGACAGATAATTCTGCTGCCCATTATCTAGTGAGCAAAAATATGTATGCTCTGTATTAAATTTTTGTACAGTCCCCAGCACATCAAGCTACCCGAAACTGTCAATTTTTCCCAATCAACCTTGCACCTAATGCTTTAGCGATAAAGTTGAAAACCTATTACAGAAATTTGACAGATTGCCATGTTGTAGCTTGGTGTGCTGGCGTTTTTTTTTGCAAATAAATTCTATTCTATTCTAGGAGATGCTCGTAGAATACTTTTCATCTCGGGAGTATTGTCCTTTGGGATAATTTTCGACTTTCATGCAGCTTTACTTAGTAGTTTATAAAACTAAAATAACAATTTTCACTAATAGGTAGGTACAGCCTTTTAAATGAAATGCCTTCAGAGAATTTCAAAATTAAAATATGAAAGCGTTTCCGAGCAGTTACACTCGTATGGCAATTACTTAGCATATCTTTTTACCGTTTCGAGAGTAGGTACCATTCCGTTCCAATGGGTCAAGTTTTTGATACCTACGATAATATTGTATTTGATTTTGACTACTATCAAAATTCTACATAATCAGAATATCTCTTTGAAAAATGTTACTAAATTGTACGATTTGTGAAAAAATAAAGAAGTTACACGTATAGAGGTATGCGGTACAGAGAGTAAACCTCCGCATACCTCCACTGACAAAGGAAGGATCCTCCTGCCAGACGGTTATTGTGTCTGGTGGGCAACTGCCCCATATTTGATATTCGGACTGTTGTATATGTTCAAATCGCACGGAGAACTTTGCTTGCGCGATTTAGGATTTCGTTGGTAGTTCATCGCTGAAATGATAGGCGGCGTTGCGGTTCGGTTTTTTTCATGTGGCGGCATTGATGCCGCTACACACACTTTAAAGTTTATTTTTCTATCCTTGTTAATCAAAAAGTAGTTTGTAAGGCGTGTGGCGAGAATTGTGAGTGACATCATAAGCCATTAGTGCTGTCTCTATTTATCATAGATTTTTAAACAATTACAACTCCGAGATTTTTTTTTACTTGTACAATTTGTAAATGAGTACCCCTATTTTTAAGGCTTTAACACTTAATTGTGTTTCCAGAGACACAAAACCCTCTACATATTACCCATAATAGAGCGTGGGGGAATAGACAATCGTTGCTACAAGATTATTAATTGCCACAGAGTACCTATATTATAGTTCGTGTGTTGGCGTACTTACAATAGGTAGTCTGCGTATCGCTTTACAGTACATTAGGCAGAGTGAAAACAGCTTGTTTTGTATCGCCAACGTGTATGAATTGGCTGTCTTTGTTGTAGGCATTTGTTAAGAATGTAGTTGAAGTAGAAATTATTAATATAATATTATATAGGTACCTACACCTTTTTTTTTAGGGTTGGAAATCATCAAATGACTTTCTGCCCTGTATGTTCCTTCTAAAGCCCTTTGCGTTCCAGGGCCGCGGTGACTCTTTCGAACAAATTCCGCAACCCTGGCAGATATAGCCTGGTAAATATACCTTGAGAATCTATTATAAATGCGAAAGTACCTCTGTCTATCGATCTATCTATTGGTTACCTCTCTGACCAGTTTTGAATGAACTGGCACACGGGTAGAGGAATAGGACAGAAGTAACTTTTCAACCCTTTTGGCAATATGTTTCTTTACATAAGCAAAATGTTAATGTGGTAGCTTTGGCTAATCAACGGATACCGGTGGATAAACAACTGACCAACTGCCGATCGATACCATCGACCGACGTTGATCGATTGGTGTGGTAGCTTTGTCTGATCGAAGACAGAAGTTGAAACTATCGATCGACGTCGACTAATTCATTCTATCATCGATCAATGTAATCGATCGACGATCGGTCGACTGGTGTGGTACCTAACACCTTAACACTTTCAGTGCCCAGAACTCAGCATATGTGTTGAACAATATTTGTTCGTGTGCGCACGAGTCGCTGCTACATATAACGACGACTCGTGGGCACGAACAAATTATTGTTCGACCCATATGCTGAGTTCTGGGCACTAAAAGTGTTAAGCTGCATTCAGAAGCAAGTTTACTATATAATTATGTGTAAAGGTAAAGATGAGATGTAAAATTTCTGCGTAGGGACGAAGTAAAACTTGGCATGATTTTGTAATCTTCATAATTCCACGAAGCACTTCTAAAGAAAGAAGCCCACATTCATAAGTAAATTCAAAGGAAATTAATTTCGAAATAGACTCGACTCTATCACTTTGATATAAAACTCTCTCCCCACGAAACAAATATATCTACCTACTTGTAGAGTTACATTTATATAACGTTTTAATGAAACCTGTTAATTAGTAACGAATGTTCTAAATGTAGAGAGACTATTCACGTGCCTTCAGCATCAGGAGAGTAACTAAGCGACATCGCTAGGTCGACACTAAAACCACATTTAGCAACGAAATGGGTTTAAATTTTACTTTAACGATGGCTCAGGCTATAAATTTAATTGAAAGAGGTGACTCAGGGATTATAGAAGGGATAGGGTACATCAATATTCTGTTTGTAATTTAACTAAACTGTAACATCATTAAACAGTACACTGTTATAATATAACTTTTAATATGTTGTGGAAAATGACGTAGGTTGTTATTCTGATATATTTATAACTAAGTATAAGATTTTAATGTATAACTGTTTATTTTCCCGAGCAAATTAAAAAGGATAACCAACGGAACCCTATTACTAAGACTAAGCCTCCTCTGTCCGCCCGTCTGTCTGTCAGCGGGCTGTATCTCAAGAACCGTAATAGAAATTCAGTTAAAAAAAATCACAGAGTGTGTATTTGTAATTAAAGGGGGCGGGGGCTCCCATACACGAAACGTGTTTTTTTTGGTGTATGGAACCCTTCGTGTGAGAGTCCGACTCACACTTGGCCGGTTTTCAGCCCTAGATTAAGTTTCTTTGAGATAATTTCCGACGCTTACACAGGCGAAGCCACAGACGGAAGCTATGTCTGAAATAAAGTTATTAACTTTCCTCAGAATCTTACCTCGGAATTCCGTACAGGAATCCTTTATAACATCGAAAGCAAAATATTCAGAATTCCGGAATGGAAAAAGTAATAACTTCGTCTTTAAGAATTTTAGTGGCAGACGAGGCCTCAAAGTTCAAGTGGTACTAACGAGTTTCTTGTTTGTGACTGCTTAGCAATTTAAGGCACTTCAGTTTTGACATAAGTAGGTACCTACTTAGTACACTTGACTTAAGGATTTTGTTTATTTTTTATATAAGTACTTTATTGTACACCTCATAATAAGAACAGAACAATCAAACATATAATAAAAGTACAACGGGCGGTCTTATCGCACAAGGCAATCTCTTCCAGACAACCTTTGGATGGATTGAACGAAAGGAGATAGATTTAGGGCTGTCAGTGTACAAACGTTCCAAACAATACTAATTAGTCATAATAATAAAATACATAAATATCATACCAATTTATATACTAATAAATATCAAATATATTATTGAGAAAGGAGCGGAAAAGTTAAAGTGAAAGGTCCTTCACCATTCTTTTTGATTATAGCATAGGTACAGACGCCAGCACATCAAGCTACACTAATCGGTCAAATTTCTTTAATAGGCTTAGAACTTTATCGCTACAGCATTAGTTTCAAGGCTGATTGGGAAAATTTGACAGTTTCGGGTAGCCTGATATACTGGCCTCTGTACCTATGATCGATAACTTAACGATCGAAAGCTGCCTCACAAGATATTTTAATAAAACACTCGTGTAGGAAAATATTTAAAGAGTTGATTCTATTTTATTGCAACTGAAACGCATTGTCGCCGACCATTCGAACGACACTGAATAAAAATTTACGACATTCGCTGCGGTTTATAGGGACAAACTTCTGCAGTAAATTCTATTTATGATAAACAAGCACGGAGCTTTTTAAAACCTAGATTTTCCGAAACTATTTTCTCGTTTAATTATTCAGTGTACGTACCTAGTGAAAATGTCAGGTAACATAATTAACAGAAACAAAAACTGGCCTCAACCACTGGGATTTCCAAGCCTAATTTTTCAAAACAAGCTAACTTTCTCGGCAGTTTTTTGGAAACTGTCGTCAGATACCCACACACGTGCGGGAAAACTGTCGCAACTCTGTAACTCGTACGTTTGAGTAATCAGGAACGCATGTCGGGGAATCATGGAACGCGTTTATGGGTCCCGGGTGAATTCGGCTTGTGTCGGAATTATTCGGAGCTTGTCGGTCCATTTAACACGGCTATTTCGGCGCCAAATACCTGGATGTTTTTTTATGGGGGGGAAATTAAATGGGATTTGGTTTTTTTCTATGAAATCTTGCAATTTAAGCATGCTTCTTAGTGTGGAGACTGAATAAGAATTTGGTTTGGATACTTCTTGATAGTAGGGTCTCAAGGAAGGGTAGATACCCTATAGTGTTTTCACGACACCAAATGGTGCCTCTTAGGTGAGATGTCCTCTTTATTAAAACGTACATAATATGTAACTTAGACTTAAACATGACGTGGCCGTCTATAAACTAACGTCAGAAAACACAAGGGTTTTGACAGGTGCCTGGACCTGATGCCTCAGTGCTGCTACCTGGTGTAAGTCATTTCAGAAAACCCTCATTGTGTCACATTTCGCCACCATTTTTATTTTCTGAATATCGTAGTAATCAAAGCATAAACTGGTTATCAAATCAAAATGGAGTTACGAAAAGTGTTTCGAAGAAGAGATGGAAAATACATTTTATTGTACTGAATTAAAATTAGAGGCTGAAATAAGAAAAGTTTGCTGTCAATAGTGGAAACAAACAATCGTTACTTTTCCAAGCAAGAATGTTAGAAAGTTATTGTGCTCGCAATACTTTTATTATATGTATGTTTGTAGTTAGCAAGTATGCGTGTTAAAATTATCTATTTCCGCTAAGTTACAGCGGATAGTAACTAAAGTTACCTAGTTCAACAATTAATTACTAATGTTATATTAAGAATGCATGCGGAAATTAATCGACTAATAAAGTACGATAACTTTTTATATTTAGATCCGTGAGCTAACTAGGTACTTAATAAGCCTTAAGTACCTCAGTATCAGAAAGGACTAAACGTATAATTTGTGGCTTAATTTCAGGCAATAAGTCTCCTTCCTAGTTGTGGTTTATACATAGATTCATAATAATAAGATAGTAATATTTGTATGGTGTGTAAATAGAGTATAAGGTACAATGGGGTTGACGTATCCGTGTGGATAAAAACCCATAATAAATAAAAAATAAAAAAGTACCTCAGTATTTACCTACGCCTGCGAGGACATTCTTTAAAAAATAAATTAGGAATTCGACTCTGTGTTCACCTGTGTTGGTCAAACCCACCTTAATTTGTATTTAAAATTTATCTTTAGTTTGGTATGTACATATCTACAAATGTACCCTTTAATACTAGGTTCACCTAAATGTGAGATAAATTATAATAGAGCTTGGCACTTAAACTAAATATTCTCCTGAAATAATCCTTCATGCAACAATAAATCGTTGTATTTGAACAATAGTATTTAGCTTTCGTAGACTACAGCCAGGAGCTTTCACAAACAGGTAAATACCTACCTAAACTAAGCGGATTTCAACAGCTCCTATTATATGTTTATACAAGATAGAGAACAACGTTGAATCAACGCATACTATTACATCGTAGCAAAGCGTTGAGGGGTGCAGAAATGCAAATAGAATTATAAAGATGTTCTAGAAGTGCGTTGAACACGGTAAAAAAAATAATATCAAAATAAAAAAATAATATCGAAATAAAAAAATAATGTCGAAATAAAAAATATTGCAGCTACAGACCATCACCCTTAAATACGACCACGCATTTTTGGAACATCCTGTAGAGGGGCAATTCTCGTATCTTTTTGGAGCATTCTCAGTCAAACTGTCAAAAACAAATTTATTACAATTTGTCAAGTTTTTGGCACTGACTGTCGCTGAGATGATATTGCGACTTGAATTTGAACACTTTTAAAGTATCTACTAGAACAGGGAATATGCTTGAAAAAAATATTTATTATCTAAACTAGGTATTAAACTCAACTTTAAAGCCAAACTGTAACAAAGTTATCAGAAAAAAATAAACAATTTTGTGCATTTAATTTTATTGTTTAACTCGACAAAAAAAGGAAAGGACCAGAAGTTCTTTTTTGCAACTTCAAAGTTGATCTCAAAGTAAAATTGGGCATATATAAGTACTTTCACATCCTGCTATTGTCACTCTGTACACCAAAGAAAACATAGGCTCCTATATTCTAAAAATGACTAAACAATAAATCCCCATACTCATTAAAATGCAGTCTCAGTCGGCTAATCAAACCAGTAGCGGTATTGTTACGTCGGTCGGCAGCAAAGTGAATCGGGTCAGATTTGCGCCCCACTGCCTCGACGTATTTAAGCTGGTTTAGAATAATGTGGGTTAAGTTAGTGCCAGTATGTGTTATGATTATTGTACTGGCTTTACTACCCGACTATGCCGCAAAAAGGTTATTATTTTTTTAACACACTCAGGTACTCGAAAATCCAAAATATTTTACATAATTATATTAGGCTTTTCGGCAGCCATCCCCTAACAAAAATTAGAAAAAAGAACACGAATATTTTTCACAAAAATGTCTTTCAAAAAATGTGTTTTTGCAATTCTATGTATTGTTTTTTCGTTAGTGGGATGTAAAACGTCGTTTAATACACGTAGCCATTTCCCATTTGTATCAAATGTATTATTTTTAGTCGACTTTGACAGGGTTCTGCATTGTAACTAGCTTTGCAATAAGAGGTCACCTACTGTACAGATTCAGTGACAACAATATTTTGGAATAGAAAGCTTAACCCGAATATGTCGCTAGGGACACTCTTTGTAGGGTTACTGTGGATCGATGGCGCGTTATATATCACGCGCGCCTCAAAGAGATGTCAGCATAGAAGACGGGGCCTGCTAGGGCCAGAGCCTGCCAGGGTTGCGGAATTTGTTCGAAAGAGACACCGCGGCCCTGGAACGCAAAAGGCTTTAGAAGGAAAACGGATGGGTTTTAGTCAGTAAGAGTCTGTCTAAAAACCCACCCGTGTTCCTGTGGGGCCCTACTAGCTAGTTTTACACGTACGTTAATTAAAATCGAACTAAGTACATACGTTAGTTTATGAAATCATAAAGTCGGAAATTACTCTATAAAAGCCTCTTGATAAACCATAGATGAAAATTAAAAAAAAAATAACTTCCAGTTAGTTTGCACAAAAAATATGGTTCTTTAGCTTCAAAGCCTTTAGTAATTAATTAACTCACTCAAACAAGCAGCCCAACATAAAAAGAAAACAGTATTTTCACTGCATTTATCCATTTCAGAATCGCTGATGCGCTTGGGAAATATATTCTTAATTATAACATCTAATTAAATAACCTACGGGCTGCGTATGACGATAAATTAATAATTTATTCTTAATTAGGTCAATGATTCTGAGGGGCTGATGATAACTTTTCTTCTCTAGATTGTTGTTACTTCCTTGAAGAAAGTGGTTTATCTACATGGGCAGAAGCAGTTGTTGAAATATGACCACAACTTTCCGTTTCACCCTGTATGTAGGTAAGGTCTGTTTTCCCCTTAATTGCCATAGGTTTTCGTGCCGAAAAAATAAATTCGGTATGTAAAAACGTGGAAGGTCCACTTTATTTACAGAAGGATTGTTTGTTTAGGAGGTTATGTAAAGGACGTTTTCACAGTTGAGATGATTTTTTTGGTGTTAAACTTTTTGAAGGTAAACAGAGGTCTTTTCGTATTTTTAGTGTCTAAAAAATATTATTATCTATGGACACATGGAAATATTCTCGTTAACTGAAAAGGTAAGACGCGTTGAGCCATTTAATTACCGGTCCTACTAAAATAAAACAGTCAAAATGTGTCTTTAAATCTCTTACCTATTCACGCAGTTAATTTGACTTGAAAACTGAACCAATTAAGTAGCTATTTGTTTATTAAAACTTACGCACTAGTAGAAAAAAACACAGTAAGTGCAAAAACAACAAACGGGTGGACTTAATGACAAGATGGTAACAACATTATTAAGTCCAGACATGTTTGTCCCATGTTGTGACGTGCAAATGTCAGTAATTATTATTAATTAAATTATTTTATTAAAATAACGATAAATTAAATAATAATATTGCAATATATTAAAAAAAAAAACAAATAAAAATAAGTTAAGACTTTTTTACCAT
Source organism: Mamestra configurata (assembly GCA_002192655.3). Lineage (NCBI taxonomy): Eukaryota > Metazoa > Arthropoda > Insecta > Lepidoptera > Noctuidae > Mamestra > Mamestra configurata. The sequence continues at coordinate 228,553 of NDFZ01005417.1, forward strand.
TAGGTATCATATCAACAGTAAAAATAATAATAATAAGAGATCCAAATATAATTAAAACTATGTCATCGTAGATTATAAAATACAAAAATATAAATTAATTAAAAATCAAATCAACTACTATGTCAATACAAATCTTTCCTCAAGGAACGGCAGGAGCAATTTTTGGTATTCGTTTCACACATAACGGCAAGTTGAACCGACACCAACGCTGCGAACACACGAACATATTTGCGTAAGTATATGTATGTCACATAATAGAAAGTAAATATACTCTTTAGGTACACTGAAATGAAGAAGGCTTTCAATAAAAACGTCACGGCCCCGCCGCAAACAATTCCTGAATGTGAATCGAACCTTCTATTGACAAGTATTGTGGATGAAACAATTGAGTAGCGGCTGTGATATTGTTTATGATAAACTTGGGCAGCTGGATTAAAGTCTGTTTTCATTAACACTAGGTTATTTTTACCTAACATATACGGAAAAAAAACATAATTATTTATTTATTTATTATATACTTTATTGTACACCTCATAATAAGAACAGGACAATCATACATAAAATAAGTGCACAATGGGCGGTCTTATCGCACAAGGCAATCAAGGCAATTATTTAAAAACAACTAGACGAATAATCGAGAAATTGTGTACAAACGCGTATAAAAACATAATAAATCATTCGGCATCAAAAAAATCATCCACATCGCTGTCAATGGCAAAAGTGGCCAGAACACTGGCAACATTACCGCGTTGAATGGCAATGCTGATCCTTTGGCCGAAGAAAAGCCCAGCCCTCTGGTCACGTGAACAGTCGACGAGTTGTTTTGCTGATGTCCCGCAAGACTCGGTGAGCACTCGGACATATGCTTAATGTTTCAACCCCAAACGGATCAAATATATAGCTCCCAGTAAGGTTGTTATATTTGCGCCGTTTGAGATTTTCTGCACCTGCAGCAGCCGCCCCAGCGCAGCCCGCCGTGCTAAGAAGATGGGATGGCGCAAGGGTGTCGACACATGTTGCACCTAACACTAGGCAGGTATAATGAAAATCAAATAAAGTCTCAACGTCAAGAATCGAAAATCGAACAGTTCAAAAATAGGCGTTTATCTAAATGCGTAACTGTTAGTGAAAACTCCTCTGATACCGCATCCTTTGCGGTATCAGAGGAGTTTTAAGATAAAAGTCCGTGGAGACGCGGAAAAAAATCGAAGACGCCACTTTCAAATTGGTCCCTTTTAGCCAATAAGAAAACGATATTTTAATTTATTTAGCTTATTTTCACATTTGAGAATTAATCGTCTGTTAATATTATTGTCACCGTAAATCAAATTATTTACCTATGTTTATTTCGTCAAAATAATCTCTTTCGGAATAATCTTACCCACTTCTCAAATAACCATCTCACCAAAACAAAAAAATAATAAAAATGTTAACGACGATGACTCACAGCACATTATCTTCAGCAGCGCAGTTCATTGGTATTAAAATCTCGTTTTCTCATACCTATAATATAAACGTGCATTAACACAGATACCAGTATTCGAGTGATATTCAGTAACCGGTCCTGCTTCCGTCTGGCCTACTGACCGTGGCGAGTTATTAAATTATCTCCTACCTGTTTTAAACGCACTTAACTCGCTGGATTAGCATGCTCTGTGGCTGGTCTAGATGGTATGGAAACTGTTTACGATCTGTTGCAATTTTGTAGTTGGTAAATGGAATTATGAATGATGGTTTTGTGGTTAGAACTTGGAAACCAAGTTGGTTCATCTAGCAAGCTACAGTTTAGGTACTTTTAAGATATTTTTGAATGAAAATGGTAAACGAATTGAAGGAAACAGCATTGTAGGTGTAAATATCTACGAAAGTATTAATTTATTTGATTGAATAAAATACAAAAAATGTATTCAAATGAGGCGAGGCATAATATTATATAACTAAGAAGTTTTTCCGAAACATATTATGCCACCCAGGCGAACCCACTTATACGTAAGTACTTATATGCTAATTTGTTACCATCGCAAAATAAAAGTAACAATCCAATTCTAGGATGGATTGTATTATTCTCAATTTGTTCAAAAGATTTCCCTAAAGATTTTCCTTCTGTCGGAAAAAGCGACGGAGAAAAAGATATCGTAGCTTGAATATTTCAATGAAAAGATGGGAAGTTAGGTTTGTGTATCGATAATGTATTCATTGGCGGTCATCCAAAGCGTTCCAGGCCATTGTCCACTTCAATATGTGTGCCTACATATATTATGTTCCACGTTTAAGTAAGGCTTGCTACCAAAATACGGATTTATACGGCTTCTTTGTGGCGTGAGCCAAAAAGATACCTCTACATATTCTTCCAATGTTTATTTACAGGCTTATACATCATGCAATGGCTTTATATTTCGTCCTGAGAGACTTTTAACATGTAGGTCGGCTTTCGTAAAGAAACCTCACAAGGATAAAATAAGAACTGGTTCTGGGTATCTCAGGTAGTTCCTTGTCTATGCTTCATTTCTGAGTTCTCTCGGTATGAGAGCTCTATAATCTTGACTCAATTCATTTAATTTTATTGTTAGTCTTGTCACCCTTTTAATGAAAACTGTATTTCATTTCTCTTTAATATTATGTCATAAAACGTAAAGCACGCATAAGGTCGTAAAAGCTTCCATTCTAAACCAAAGATTAAAAAAATAATTTAAACGCGTTCGTTAAACTGGCCAGCCCTAATATGATTAGAGAAATGAGTAATAAAAACATAACTGCCACCGACCAACCTTGTAGCCAAGTATTAGTAAGTAAATTGGGCAAAATAAACAAGAGTAAAATGTGTAGGTCAGCAGAAACAATGAAATATTACGGTCATCCCTCACCCCAAGGTTGACTGCGCGAAAAATACTTTTTACAACAATTTGTTACACGTGGACAATCCAGCTCAGGATTAGCAAAAACGTGAAGGGGAAGTTCAAAATAGATAGGTACAAATTGCTCGAAAAATGTCTTTGTTTTCAAACAGTGAATAAAACACTTGAAAATTCGAAGCTCTCGCCTGATCCTTCAAACGAATAATCCATTCCTTTTCGCTGGTGTTTTTTAATCAAACTGAGCACAAATAACTTCGTTGGAAGCGCTTGTCTATAAACCCTGTCGAATACCATATCACTTTTTACCCTTCGTGTTAAAAATGCAGTGCTGTGCCCCGGGAGCGTTGACATAGCAACAATTTATTCGGCGACCCGATTGTTAAAATGCTCTGGAGCAGTCTTTTATCTCCTCACCCCGCGTGTACTGCATGTTTTATATTTTTAGTGCCGTTTTCATGTCGGACATTGCATCTCAATAACATTGCATAAATATTACACTAGTTATGCTAAATGCGTTCCTCTTTGAAACCTTCTCACACATCCTCATCCAATTTAGGGATGAAAGGAAATCGGCTTATGTTTATTCAGTGAGTAAATAGTTCATCCCGACTTAATACATTAACTGGGGTTGACCGCTGAATTGGGTATGCTAAAAGCCTATTATGCGCTCTAGCAGACGGATGGGAGCATTGAACATGGAATGAGAAAGTAAGTAGTTATGCAGTTACTACTCATGCATAAACTTTTATCTCTTAAAGAACAACTAATAGCCGTTGAAGCAAAGACGTCCTTGAGACCAATGAACTTTAGAACAAGACAACTCCATGACTCAATTATGAAAACGAAGACAAAACATTGTGTAGTAGATTTTTAGGAGATTTAGACAGAATAATGAACAAGAACGGACAAGAAGTAGCCTAAAGAGTAAGAATATTAATGGCAAGATGGATCAACGTTACAATTGACGACAATCTTGTCGAAAAGATTCGACCAAGATTAACACAAACAAAACCTGGAAGAATGGCGTTATATGGGACGCAAACGACTATATTCACCCTCATGAAATAGAAACACTTGCACCACATAAAACTACACACGATGGCATGAAGACTGAAGACATCTGAATATTCATAGTGAAGACTTTTACAGCCCGCCTTCAGCACGTTCATCTACATTATTCCAGCGCTCTCAAGTGCACTCGTCCTCTGTCTCAATATGATCTCATGAAGGAGAACTTCAGACAATACTGCAATTTTAGTCTTTATTTTAATAAAGCTGTTGCATTTCAGATGAAAAGAAAATTGAACAATAAAAGTAAAGATGAAGCTAGTAAGCTAGGATGCTTTTCTTTCTAACACCGTACACTTTTTCTTACAATATACTTTGTAATATTACTCCAACTGCATTTTAACATTATCGTTTCACGAAGCGAGCTGTGAGTCAATATTGCACAAGTTTCCCCGAGCCAATTCTTGTAATTTGTTGACGATAAGGATCTTAGACGCCACATTTATTCTCCATTTTGCGTCCCAGATGTTCACTGAAATATAGTTACAGTAATAATTTATTTTGAAAACGTCCCCAGTATTTCTATCTACAAATTGTGCAGTTCCATTTTTATTTAGATTTAGTAATTACTTTCCATTGATGCAATATCCGAAGAGTCCAATTTGAATAGGTTTAATTAAAACCTCGTCCGGCCAATCAAAGTGTAGTTCAATAAAAGGCTCCATGTCAGAAAATGAACAAATAGAATGAGAACTGGATTGTGGTATTATCTTGGCGTACCTTTCTCCTCTTTTTGCGAGAATAGAACGAAACACGATCAAAATAGAAATGAATATGATTGATATTTTTCGAGGACTGGTGCTTGGCGTTTTATCATTTCAGTATGAGTTGTTTGAAAAAATTCGCTGACATATCAATGTGAAGTTAAGACGATTAATTACGAAGCTAGTCCTAACTTTTATCATGTTCATTAGGTAACACGGTATTGCATTTATTATTTCATGGATGTCTCTTTGAAGAAATGTAGGTGCGATACTAAAAGTCAATGGATTTGCATCGTTGGTAACTTTTCCCAGCGGATCGAGAGGTATTTGATTTCATTGTCGCCACTCGGATTTGCGTGAAATTTTAACAGTGCTCGTAACAATCCCTGCCTGCAGGAAGCAGAAAATAGTAAATCATTCAAATAACTGCATTGCAGTAATATTTCACACCCAGTTTATAAGGTTTCGTCCGCAAACTAGTGTAGAGGTATTTTAGTTACGAACTTTGGCGGCCGTATTTTTTAAAGTAACCATTTTATTGGTTGCCAGCAATAATGTTTATTTGTTTCTCTATTTTAAGTTTTTAAACGAGATACGATAACAGTTTGAATGATTCAATGAAGAGAAAAGATAATTTAAGTGAAGTGACAATGAACTACAACTTTTCTGTAAGTTTATAAGGCTTCGAAAACAAAAGCGAAGCGTAAAAATAAAGCAATTTAAGCTACACTTTACTGTCCGAGTTTGTACCCACCGTGATAGGACCATAAGCTGCTTTGCCCTAATACCCGCGGTTGGAGGTTGTCTTTAAACTGATTTATTATAAATTCTAACAAAAGATTTTAAAGCGAATCTCCTTAGAGTCCCCCGAGGGAGATGGGGGAACACGCAGACCCGCTCCGAGGGAAAAATGGTTAATAAAAAGAAACTGATCTTTCTCTATTGTTGTGCAAATAATTAAGTAGGTAGGTAGTGTAATGGAATTCATAAAAATATACGCGAAGATTTTTTCTTGCATTTTCTTCTTTTATTATAGGAAAATTGCCTATTATAACCTGTTCTGGGTTCTATTCTAGTATTAGTAATGTATAGTGAATTAGTGACTTAGATTTGAAATTGAGTTACTATGTGATGTAATTATCGATTCATACGTTTAATGAAATAAAAAAAGATGGATCTATTTTCAGTCTTACATTACGAAATTACATTATTTAACATAGATACATATAAAAGAAAAATTTTTGAAGAGTTTAGAGTAACCATTTTTGGTCTACAATAAAGTACTTCCATCTTCATATCTGCATGTACCTATGTAAATAGGTACCTACGTGTATGCCATTTCTGAATGTTTACATGTGTGGACGAGTTGTAAATTAATTAGTTACCACCTTATGGTTGAATTTCACTTGCAAGTCATAAAACGACAAGACCTATTTTGTTTATATGTGACAGTTAGCTATTTTCATCTTTAATGAAGTTTTATTTTGCTATGTTTGTTGTTAATAGGGATGATGTGCTTTACTCTTTACAACAAAAATGTATTATACGTATAGAAAATGGGACATACGACGGTATCTAATGGATTATGATACAATATACCTCGCCTTTGTGAACAGTGAGATTCCGGAGGATCCCGAGAAAATTCCTTTGTGGTCACTTCCGAGAAACTACAAATACTTGACAGAATTTAAAATATTGTTACAAGAATTTATTTTACCTTGCGGAATTCTTTTGAAAAGATGAGGCTGGTTGATAAAAGTAAAACGTTATTTTTACAATAATTTTGTAGCTGAAATAGTAATTTGACGAATTTCTCCAAATTTTCTTCCGATAAGCAAGCAAGAAATTGCCAATTTAAGTGTTTCGCCCTACCATAAAATAAGCAGACTAAACCTAATAAAAATAAAAATAAATTAGGGCATTATCTCCCGCGTGACGAAACGGTATAAGTCAACGATTGCAAATTTTCAAATTACTTCAGCGTATCGCGTGCGTTCAACGAGGCGTGAAGTCAACCCTGTTACCCACCAGTTCCGACTGTAGCGAGGCACCGTGCACCGTGGTAACGGGGTGGTCCACTGTACCAGTCCTCATACAAGTGGTACAAATAATATTATGTGTTTGAGCGTATTCTAATTCGGTTTTTATTTGTTTCAGGTATGCAAACGTGTGGTGCAGTGCTTCAAGTCGATTTTAGAGTTTGAAAGAGATTGTTAGGAGGCGCTGTTGGTAAAAAATTAAATATTGTTTTGGAAAAACAAGATGGTGGCATAGATCACGCATTTTAGCACCGGGCCAAAAGCTCAAAGCTCAAAGTCAAAATTATTTATTTGCCTTTAATGCGGTACAAAAGATATATGATATTAAATACGGTAAATATTAGCGCAATGATATATTTCGCCATAGATTGGCATGCAAATATTCAGTATGATATAGTTACAATGCGTTTGCTTATCATTTACTGTGTCGCTCAAAATATTTTTTCAAAACACATATTGTGTAATAGGTAAAAACCTAAATAATAACTATAAGTTGAGGAAAATTGTCTCTATGTTTCTACGTGGCAACTAATTGTGTTAAAATAAACTTTTTTTACCCGTATCTAGTAGGTACCTTAAACTATCTAAAGGAAGTGCCGTTAATAATCCCGACAGTGTAACAACAGATAATGAATTCCCTTTGCGAATCAATCCAGTTATTTTACATTGGCGTTGTCTTTAATATTTATAGCCAATCAATAGGTAAGATTGAGAAATAATTGCCTATTAAACACTTACGAGTGAAAGGGATATCGCGAATTCTCGATTCTCAACGGAGTTTGCTACAGCCGTGTCATGTTACGATTTATGTAAAAAAAAAAAAAAAAAAAACTACTCACTCGCTGTAAGTGCGTCATGGTTGGCCATAATCCAATACGCGGGTCAAGTCCCGTACTGGACCCGCACTGTTTATAACAGTGGTGATGAAATAATATATATATATTAATAAACAGTACGCCGAAGACATCCCTCTTTTTATTTTTAAGTTCTTTTAATTTATCCAAAAATTTGTCTTGTCGCTATATTGCTGTCAGCGCTAAGATCGCCACTATGCCCATAGAATTAAGTTGAACAAAAAATTTGTGTATCTATTTTTAGTGTACAAGAAATTATATTCAAACTATGTATTTATTTCACAAAGTAAAATGCTTACCTGGGTAAACACAACCAACAACGCTCAGCTCCCACTGCTCATTGGTTAGCTCAAAAAATAACTACCCAATAAACGCTCAAAGCTTGAAACTCGCACCACCCATTAACGGGACGTCTCGATTCTTCGATGCAGTTTGCAGTAACCACACAAAATAGTGCTAGCGATGTACGAACGACTCGCGATGCAAACAGCAGTCGCTGCATTTACATCTGAAACCGTTATTTGTCTGTTGAAGGATTTACAGCCGTAATAAGCTTTATGATTGGTTCCTCGTTTATATTTAACAGTAAATAACGGACAGAGGGATTCTTGTGTCCATTACTTTAGAAATCAAGATGCCTGTGGTCAAAATTTTTTTTGTTAACATGTTGTACATACTGTTTTTATACTTTACGATGTTAGAAATTCTTACAAATACGTCGTACGTAATAAGGAATTTCTAACGAAACTAGCTTGTGCTGGCGACTCCGTCTGCGAGGTCTTCAGTTGGGATAAAAATTCTGCCTGTTATTCCAGTTTATTAACGGTTGCAATAAAAGTCCTCAGTTCAATTAATAGTATTTATTTCCTTACCACAAACGTAATAGTTCAGATAATTAGAATAGAATATAATACTTTTATTATGTACACCATATAAGTTACAGAAAATATAGACGAGGAAAACATTACATAGGGTGACACAATGGACGGCCTTATCGCTAGAAGCGATCTTTTCAAGACAATCTTTGGATGGATTTTAGAGAGAAAAGGAAAGACAGATAATAGATTAAATATATACAATAATAATTATGAAACAAAAGCAGAGAACTCCAGTAAAAAAAAACAATTAAACAGAGAGATAGATTTTTGACCAAAGTTTTAAAAATGGACAAAGATTGAGCACGCCTTACCGACACGGGCAAGGCATTCCATAACCGCACCGCTTGAATCGTAAAAGATTTATCGTAGAAGCTCGTGGAATGCATCGGCATCTCTAGTCTCAAGTTTTCCGATGACCTCAGATATCTATTATGTGTGTCATGAAGGAACTTGTAACGTAAGGTAAGAGGGGGTTGTAGGATCAATTAACTATTAATCTCAATAGAACAAAATAAGGTTTTTCAATGAATCCAAGACTCCCTCCATTTTGTTACCCTGACAGCTTATATCCAAGAAACCAACGACAATTACATGAATAAAATCGTTTCAGTATTGCAAGCAAGAATAATCGAGTACAAAATAACTTAAATTAAAACATCGGTCACATTGTCTTAAATAGTTTAATTTCACATCAAAACCTAACACTATTTATGTGTGCTAAATTTCATCCAGTATCCGTCCTCTAGTTTTTGCGTGAAAGAGTAACGAACTATACAGCCTTCCATGATTCCAAACTTTCACATTTTTAAAAAAATAGTAGAAAATAGGATAGCAAAGGAAGTAGAATTAACAGAACGAAACAAATGAATTTAAAAAAAAAATACGGAGAACAACACTGTGAAACCTAGTTTACACAACATTAATTTCGTAATCTGATTACAAATGCAATATAAAATTCCATACAAATGTGACAAAGCAACATTACAACCATTTGACAACAAAGCGGGTGTCATATCACAACACAACATTATTCACTCTCTAATTAGTGTGAATGAGATTAAACCCACAGATAATAAAACAGCTAACGTTTCCCTTTACAAAAGTTACAAAAACGTTATTTCATTAGTAACGGAAATACCGCGCTATTAACTAAAAGTACAATGATTTATTACAGTAATCAAAACAATTAAAACCGCAATTTTAAAAACCAGTGACAGGCCCCTGAGTGAAACAATGGTTTGCAATTCTGTGAAACTAGGCTGCTAAATCCGCTATGTGTCCCCTTAATGTACTTACTAAAACCGTTTTATTATCATCTAGCACTTCGCCCGCGAATTCCCCTTTTAACCCCCTTAAAGATTGAATTTCCAAAAGTCCCTTCTTAGTGCTCACTCGATTTGAAATTTGATTTGATATACCAGTTTTTTTTTTGGGCGTGGCCACTCGCAGTTCAGCACACTAAGGCTGGTTACTGCTTAACCGAACTATAGATATGTCAGTCAGTCAGTTTCCCTTTTATAGTTTTGAAGAATATAAAACGCGGTTTTCATTTGTTTTTGCCTTAAAATAGTGGATAATGATGTCATCAAGTTTCACATTCAAAGTCCTTTCTGTTTTGGCGGTGATTCTTTGGTCTTATTGCAAACCTTTTTGGGATTGACATTTCGGGACACAAAAAGTGGGTAAGATCGTTTTAAAAGCGATGAGAGCTTTGAAACTGACAAGGATATGTTTGCGTTCCATTTTTTTAATTATAGCAGTGTTACGAATGAAGAATTTTTTTATTACTTAACCCAAATTAGCCAGCCTATTGCTTAAAACTGCTCTAGTTACAAATAAAATTACTTAATCAAATTTAGAACGCTCAATTCAGATCAGAGGGGCAATTTTCCTATTTTAGAGGAGCGTCCGCATTCGCATCGACGTCGCAAACTGTAAAAAAAACCTCTAAATTCCTACATTTTGACAAGTTTTTGACATTTGACTGTCATGAAAGCTTTAAAGTACGAGGATTGGCCTTCTCATTACTAGCACCTACCGAATGAAGGCAGTTACTTAACTCTATGTAAGGAGCCCTATGCCCTGAACAGATCAGATCCCTGACACCAACAAACATGTCTCCGAAGCCATACACAGTGCCGAAGACTGAAATAAATAGAAAGCGATAGTCCGAAAAGAAATCCATGGGGATCACGACCCTCAGCAATGAGAAACACGACACAACGTGGTGAAACTATATCTAACGGCGCTTCATCTTCTTACATGCTAACTCACAATTTTTTTTTTTAAGAATGGTAAATCATCAAATGACTTCTTCCGCTCTGGGTGGAGCGGAAGGGCGTATCAAACTCTTACTGACTAAAACCCATCCGTGTTCCTTCTAAAGCTCTTTGCGTTCCAGGGGGACTACTCTCTAAGCCCGAAGTCCGTAGTTACGATTAGTTCCGAACCCGAACTAATTCTTAGTGGTTAGGTGATACGGAGTAGAATACGCCCGCAACTATGCCCGAAACTACGGACTGCGGGCTTAGAGAGTAGCCCCCCTGGGCTGCGGTGACTCTATCGAACAAATTCCACAACTTACTCACAACCTACAGAATCACAACACAATTCGTCAGCACGCACAACTGTTCGAGTTCCATAGAAAACCTGAGCCGAAGTGAAATCAGTTTTTGCGTTGCGATTAACTAGCGAATTTCCCATCAAATAGATCCGCGTGTAGGTCAGTGAACGCACCGCTGTAACGGATCCATGCTAACCGCACTCCGGTGCAATTGCACCGAGCCGACTAAGGGCAAATGGCGTACGAACTTGCTCAATAAAACTTAATCTATATCGCTGTATTGGTCTCGTTTTCATGTAATTTGTTGGTGTTACATTGTGTGTACAGGATTTTGTGGTGTTGTCTGCTTTTAAGTTAGGCTTTATGGAGATTTCACTGAATTTGTACTTACCAAAATAAGTGGTTTTTCAACACGTCAGGCATTTATGGCTGCCGCTAGTGGGCCCTCGAAATAAGTGAGTTAGACCTTAAAAATTTGGTCCTGCAGACGTGTCTTGTTGAAATATGGGAATTTAATATATATATCATATATGTTTCAGCCAGATAGGAGTGGCTTCAGTCGTCAGTCATTTGCAATTAAATTCGTATTAGTAATATCCAAAAGCAATAAAAATTCCGATACACATTTTAAAGCGAGTTATTTCTTTATTGCTCTCGATTCATAAACGTTTTCCGTATCATAAATGGCAAAACTGGTTTAAATGACATCGTTTTTACAACATCACCTTTCAAACTCAAAGTGATCCCTAAATTTCCTAATTCCGGTTCACATGACATTCTTTATTCATACAAAATGGCACGTAATTCCGAAAGTCCGTAACGGCCAACTATATAAAGTAAGGAGGAAGTTATGTACGTTCATAAAATCCCTGGGGCACTACCGCCGTGAATACCGCCGAGTTGTGTTTACGACAAAATTCAGATACGCGTCACACAGGTGAGTCCTATATGCGTAGAGAATGGACTGAGCTTTCCCTATCCTAGTATGAAGCGAGTATGAGCAGTAAAATGTGAAAGAGAAAAAGCGATCATGCGGTCAGAAATAGTCTTTTTCTAGAATTATTTTTGGCGCATTCACAAGCTTGTTCTTACTTACCCCATGTTACTTGGGGTCGGCGCATCCATTTCAAAATTCTGCAGTCAAATGAAATATTTTTAAATGTCTTTTTCACAGCCCAACATTTTGAGCCCCACTCTTTCTATAGAGTGGTCAATTTTGTGAGAGTATAAGCTCAGTTCATTCTTTATGTCTTCGGCGGGGCTTCGAAATCCTCCATTTGTACACACTGCCCGATGTAGCATTTGTAAACAGAACATTTGAATGATAAATGTGACTAACGGAATCTAGGCCAAATCCTGCAGTGAATCAAACTATCGCCGTAAGATATTTGATAAGTTTGACGTCAGCTGTGGCTTCTTGAAATCTGTACACATGTCTTGCGAAAAGAAAAAAATAAGAAATTTAAACAAACAAAAAATATTGGAAGGCCGTCCCACGTTCTCTAAGATCACACAATTAACCTAGAATAGAAAAAAACCAAACTCAATTAAATCAATTATTTAAATGTAACAGTTTACTAAATTGTTTATAGAACACGTAGACTGGACAACACTGTCTCTATTTATTCAATGATGCGCTCTTTAAACCCAAGGCGTTATTTCCGTACGTGACTGCTGGCAACACCGGTGCTTTGTGTTTATTGGCCGGAGATGCTCGCTAGAACTAACGATATTGGATGCCATAATGATTAAAACGGATCTACAATTTTCCTGTTATAAAAGAAAAGAGCTCTTCAATTTCTTTTTACTTTATTGTTGCCTGAAGCTATTACGACAGACCGGGCAATGAAAAAAGATTGCTCTATGAAACGGTTCTGTGAGGTGTAAACCAATATTTACTTTGAGGAAGTGTAGGTATAATATTTGGGTAGACCTTTTTAGGGTTCCGTACCCAAACGGTAAGAACGGGACTCTATTACTAAGAATCCACTGTCCGTCTGTCAGTTATCAGGCTGTATCTGATGAACCGTGATAGCTAGACAGTTGAAATTTGAATTTACAACAACAAATAATAAAGATAATATTAAAGCAAAGAAAAAAACTATTTATTGTGGCTCGCCCACTGCCACTTCAGCCTGGCATATTTACTGCCCACATTGGCGATTCCTGATATTTACCGACATTATCAAATATTTACTCCCTATTCGCATATAGGGAACACAATATCTGTACAAAAGCAAAATATTCAATAAAATATTTTGATAAAATAAAAATCAGAATGAAAATTTCTAGTTTCATACTTGTGCCACTTTCCGTGTTTGACGTCAGTCGGAAAACGGATATCCGACATGAGCGTTCAGTTGCCGATTCTTGCACAATGTTCTAGGTATGTGTGCCGTCTTATTGAATTACCTCCAGCTATTGTTTCTGTATCATGGCGTTTCTTTCTAGGTAAAGGGGAATTTCCAACATTATACAAATTAAACTGCCAAGCATCTGCCTAGCCTTTTCCCAATTATATTGGGGTCGGCTTCCAGTCAAACCGGATTCAGCTGAATACAAGTATTTTACGTGGAACGGCTGCCTACCAGACCTCCACAACCCATTAACTGGGTAACAAGGTACTCCTTGGTAAGACTGATGTCAGATTATCTAGCTTCTGACTATCCGTAACAACTGCCAAAGATCTACAAATGACAGCCGGGACCAACGGCTTAACGTGCTTTCCGAGGAACGGAAGAGTCTCGGTATGTTAAGATGGTCACCTGTCCACAGACCAACCACGGCAAGCGTTGCTTAACCTTGAAGATCGACCCGTGCGGCTGTTATTATTTAGCCACGAGCTCCTCTAAACTGCCAAGCATACTAATCCGTACTAATATTATAACTTTGAAAGTTACTCGGTCTGTCTGTTATCTTTTCACGTCTTAACGGCTGAAGGGATTTGGATGAAATTTGGCACACGAGTAGAACACCTCTCGGAATAGGACATAGGATACTTTTCATCCCGTCAGTATACTCTCTTGGTATAATTTTCAACTTTTTATTTATAACTTTTAAATTAAAAAAAAATGTTTAAAGCATAAATATAATAATATTTCTTTGGTTTAAAGCCTTGTTATGAAATACATTTATCTAACTATCATCCGAACCGTGTGAGCGAGTATTCATCCACTTCCCATAGTCCGATTGTAGAACAATGTGCATCTTAACGTAAAGTATGTTCATGTGTCAAATTTGCCGTGGAGTCGAGAATTCGTATTTGAGAACTTTTTAAACTGATTTGATCAACAAATGAACAAATTGTCAATCCCAAATCAATTTGACGGGTTCCGTACATCCGTAAGAAACGTAGCCCTTATAGGATCAGTCGGGTGTACCTATGTCTGTATGTCTGTCCGTCTGTCACGGACAATATTATTTTATATTTTTTAAAATAAATAGTTTTGAAGTTAGTCAAGAAATTAGACGAAAAATTACCTTTTATCTGTGCCTAAAATTTTGAAAAAAATGCTGATAAAAATAGTTATTTACTTATAGATTGCAGAAAAACCAATAACAAGTCCAAAGTGTTAACATGTTACAAAAATGAATCTCGTTTGGAACCCTTTGCACGCGAGTCCGACTCGCACTTGGCCAGTTTTTTGCATTAAAACAGAGTTTGACAAGCTCTCAACTCTTCAGTCTTTATGGCCTGCTGATTTGAGGCATTCAAAATTTTTTATACAGACCTATTGATTTCCACATTAAATTCACTATTCATTTTTTAAATCATAAATTACTGCAAATGACATCACTTTTGTTCTAAAATATGATGTCAATGTCTGACGCCATTAAAGAAGTTTCATTTCAATGGTTTATTTACTCTATGGTGAGCTACCTCAGCGATGACAAACATTTTTTGTTTCAAATTGAAGCACAGGTACGTTTGTTTGCAAAATAAATATTTGCCTGCATGATTAATTACGTGTTACTGTTAAATAAGAGGATTAAACCGTTGATAATTCTCTGTGTTAATATTTATTTATGAGTTCAGTGACATTTTACAAATGGTTGAATCAATCTATGTTTGTTTTCGCACAAAAACTACCAAATGGATAGTTTTTGCGGATTAATTATCTTTTTTCTTTAATACGGGTTATAGAATGACGATAATTTTGTATAGAATACTTGTTTCCAGAATTATTTTACGAATTCAATGGCCTACCTGCCATACCTAAAACGATTAATAATTTCCAGCAATTTTAATTTAGACTCTAAAATAAATATATAATACCACAATATATTTCAGACTGTGCTTAGTTTTACTGAAAAAGAAACCAGAACCGAATTAAATGTCGAGTTTCTACCACAAAACTGTAAAATATTTTCATTGCTTTATTTTATTTCTAACACTCAAAAGCACGTTATTCTCAATAACACACAATCTAAAACCTTTATTATTGCTCTGACATTGTATCACAAGTGCAAAGTAACACGAATATAATAAACATTAAGTTATTTAGGTCTTTAGAAAGGTGTGTTACCTGTTAACATTAATTATGATTAGAAATACCTTCTACCTATACAAAACCAGGGTGAAAGTTGCAGAAAACGGAGACTCACCTCTCCTTAATGTTGCTTCCTATTGTGAAAGCCGGGCTTACAACGGCTTTATAAAGACGGTCTTTAAAAAATTAGACTCACTAAATTATGACTTTTGGTATTTTAAAAGGCCTTTTGTTAGCATAAAATAGAATTGATCAAGAATTCTAAATCCAATATGGCGGATTCCCAAAGATGGTGGACCAATAAATAGGTATTGTTAATTCACGCCTATGAAATGGGAATGAAACGAAAGGGTTTGTTGAAAGGATTACAAAAAATCTCTTCATATTATCATCTCTCTGTGAAGCACTTCATTTGATATCACCATCATGAATCTATAGCCCGACTTTGCCCTCAGCTTGGCAGATGCCTTTCTTTTCTTGTGTCAACCTCATCTGGCTAACTCTATCTAGACATGCGGCAGCGTGTCCAGGCAAGTTCAAAGAAAAAATAATTTAACACCAAATATCACTATGCATTTCCAAATATCTGAAAATAAATGTAAACGAAACATTTTTTGAAATTTACATCATCCATCATTACGTTTCGTTCCAAATTCTTCTTTCGTCGGACATCGTACAACGTACAATTTCTTCTAAAAAAACATAACCATTTAGGTACATCAAGCTACCCGAAACTGTCAAATTTTCCCAATCAACCTCGAACCTAATGCTTTAGCGATAAAGTTGAAAATCTATTAAAGAACATCAACATTTGACAGATTGTTGTAGCTTGATGTGCATTTGTACTAGCAACACTAGCCATCGCTGCGCAGACGCCCGATAATTGCGAACTCTCTCTAGCCTAAACGCGGTTTCACTCGCCACTCGGGCGCATGTCGCATGCGGCGTGAGTCAAAGTGAAAGTGACTCGGACATAATGATTAGTATGGATTACATGTCGTTTATCATTGGTTAATTAGTAACACTTGCTGTCGATAGGTTGATGAAGACTTCCTAGGTTTTGTAGTGGCGTGCAGAGGGGATAATTTATGACGAGGCTGGGGATTGGTGCCGTTCAGAACGAGAGCAAGAAATTGGATGTTAGCAGACGGCAAAGAGGTTATATACTCTATGGCAGACAGTGAGAAAATGGCGTCAATTGACGTCAAAAGTCAGGGTTTAAAAATAGATTCTTTCCTTTTTTCATTACATGACATAGCAGATAAAAAAATTGAATCTACAGATAATAAAGAGCGATCCAAAAAAACTTACACTTATCCTTTTCTCAATTCTTTTACGTAACTTTAATTAAGCAATATTAAAAAATACCACATTTTTTTTTATAAATTATGGTGTCATCAAGATAATTTTGAGTTTATTTCCGCGTGACACGTTCGTTTTCTAAGCAGTGTTTAAAGAACACATTGATTTAACTTTGGCATGTAATATAATTTAAAAGTAGAATTAGAATACAGACAACACTAAAGTAGAATGTGTTGCGAGTCAAGATTTGAATACGAAAGTACATAGATGTGGTTACAAGAATAAAGAAAGACCAAGTAATTAATTTGTTTGAGCTTCGGGTGATAGCTTGATGTCTGGTGAATACTGAGATAATGCCTGATGAGATGAATCGTAAAAACACGTACTGCAGGTAATATGGAGTTTCTTGTCCGTTCTTCTCCATAAGAATCTACCTTTCCGAATGGACAGTAGTCACTTTATTAAAGTAATATTATTATTTTACTGAACTGTAAATGATGACGTTCAAAAGTGCCGTTTAATGGCCTAATTGAAATAAACGTTTAGACTTTGACTTTGACTTTTGCAACCAAGTGCCATTTTGTATCTCGTTCTCATAGCCCTCTGCTCCCTATACAACGTCTTAAAACCATCATGATTCCGGTGTGAGAGACAGCTATTCCTCTGAATAGCTTACAGAATGCAGAGCTTATCGAATAACAATAGGTATCCCTTTTTTCACACCGGATCCATGATGGCAACGACTCGCCATAGTTAGGCTGAAGAGGTAGCTCATCTCTCTTACTTTGCCATAATACCAATTTATTTGAAAACCACCAGAACCTAGCTATCCCAAAACATATTTCATATCTATAAGACCCTAGACAATTAGCATCCTTAATTTTCAAGCTATCATACCCATGTCAAGTAGATAACTTATTACGTACCAAGTAGATTAGTAGCTCGTGTTTCCAGTATATCGGGACCGTGAAAATAAGCCGCATTAAGGTAACTTTGCTGCAGTCTAGAACAATCTATTATAACCCATTAGGCCCCATGGTAGTGCAAGGTACGGTGCCAAAATGTGGAAGGGGTGAAATATGAAACACTTTCGTTTCGTGATCCTTTTAGTGGGGTTGCCAGACTGACGGGTCTTGGGGTGGGTTTGAAATATTACTCTATTAGGTGGTTGTATTCTTTTGGAAATTTAGCGTACGCTGAGAACAATGTTAAATAGCCTGGTGGTAACTTTAGCTGGCCTAGCCTATACTGATTTTCAATAGAAAAAGTAGTCGATTTTTTCCATCAAATATAATAGAATAGAAAACATTTATTAACAGACACTACACAACAGCAACAAACACATAGTAAAACAAAAAAAGAAAACATATTGAAACACAACAATGATATAGTAAAATTGTACTGAGTGTGTCGATACCGAAAGGATTGCCATCTCAGCATTTGCTGGGTGTCAGACACCCAGCGCTGGTTTTCAGTTGACACCCACGTCCGTGACGCACGGACGTGGGTAAATAAAATAGATACATAGTTGAATATTATATTTAGGTAATACATAATGTACAACTATATATACTTACACTTAAATTTAAAAAAATAACTAACTAAAAATAGTCTATAATAGTCATAGTAACTAACTAAATATGGCGTCGAAAAATTCGTCCGCATCGCTGGCCACTGGTAAAGTACCCAAAAGGCTGGCAGCATTGCCACGTTGTATGGCAATGCTTATCCTTTGTCCAAGGTAAAAGCCAGCCCTTGAGTCACGCGATTTAGGTAATAAATAATATTATAGAATACATAGATAAATAATGTTTTTTTATGTGTGCTACACTGTCCAGAGTAAAAATGGCTCCTTCCGTTCCGAACGGAGCGAAAAGGAGTGTTCCTCCAAATGCCGTTTGCGTTCTAGGGCCGCAGTGACTCTTTCGAACTAATCCCACAACCCTGGATGACATGTGGTATGCTGTACCTATTGGCATACGGCGTTAGTCTCTATGTAAAGGCCAATTGGTGTAAGTACCATTATTAACCATGAAAAAAGTATTACTACGAATTTATAGTAACACTAGCGGTCCCGATAGACGTTGTCCTGTCCGAATGTTTGCTTTGTGTATGACGCAAAATTAACGAAAAAGATTTCAGCGCCACCTACCGGATCCAATTGTGAATCTAAACCATTCTGGAATCTCCTTGAACGCACACAAAAAAATTCATCAAGATCGGTCCAGCCGTTTAGGAGGAGTTCAGCGACATACACACGTACACAAGAAATATATATATATATATATATTAAGCTTTCCAAACTAATGGAAGTACCTGGGTATACGACTATACCTAGCTATTGATTGCGCTGTGTCTTTCTCGTAAAGTTAGTATAAAGTTGAGTCTGTTAAGTTCTCCTCCATATCTTACTATTTTCTTTTATTATATCCACTATGATATTAATATTTTACTAAAAATAAGAGCTTCTTTTTTTTTAAGGATGGGAAATCATCAAATTACGCTCCACCCAGAGCGGAAACAGATTTGAAGTATACTACATACATACTCATTAACATACTAAATCAGTGTAAACCATTAAAAAAAATAAAGTTAAAACCAATATTTAAAAAATACTGGCTCACCGTCGGCATAAAAAGCTCTTGTAAAAACAAAAGGTTATTAAAAATACTAACAACTAAAACCAAAAATACGATATTAACTCAATATTACAAAAAATATGAAAAAATTCTAAAGAAGACGGTAACAACAGCAAAAAAACTACAATAAAAAAGTTAAATGACTAAATCTAATAATAAAGTTAAGACAATGTGGAGCATAATATATGAACGTACAAACAAAAAAATAGCAAGTGAGACATGTAGAATAACCCTAAAAACGAATAATAGCGTAACTTATGAACCCAAAGAGGTAGCAAACATATTTAACGATTTCTTTGCTTCTATCGGGGAGGCTACGAACAACTCAAACGCTAAACCGAAAGGATCTTCAGTTGTATGCCCTACAGAGAATACAATCTTCCTCAGCCCAATTGAGCCTTACGAGGTGAACACATTAATAAAAAATTTGAAAAATAAAAATAGCCTCGGCGTTGATGAACTTCCACCTTCCTTATTCAGACAATGTTCAGACGAATTAACCTTACCATTTTATAAATTATTAAACCAATCATTTGAAGAAGGAGCTTTTCCCAATCTCTTGAAAAAAGCTCTTATAAAACCTATTCACAAAAAGAATGATAAAACAGATCCGAATAACTACCGCCCAATTGCCCTCTTACCGACAGCTTCCAAAATATTTGAAAAAGCCATGTGTAATAGAGTATATGCGTTTTGTGAAAAATATCATATATTTAATGACTGCCAAAACGGTTTCCGCAAAAACCGCTCCACTATCTTGGCCGTTTATAAATATATTCAAAAAGCCCTTGACATCATCAATGATAAAAAGTACGCGATAGGACTTCTGCTTGATATGACTAAAGCATATGACAAAGTGCAATTTGACATACTATTACATAAACTATACAGTATAGGAATCCGCGGCAAATGTTATGACTGGTTTGTTTCTTATTTGAAACATAGGGAACAAATAGTAGAAATTGAACATTATAACAGCAGCAAAAATGAAATAGAATTAATCAGATCCGACAGCAAACAAATAACCGCCTCAATCCCGCAAGGAAGCGTAATAGGGTGTTTCTTATTTCTTGTCTACGTAAATGACCTTCCTAATAATATAAGTGAGCCATGTGTCCTGTTTGCAGATGACATTTCTATACTTACCTCATGCGATAATAACTCCAATCTAAATGATAAATTAAATTCCATACTAGATTCGACAACAAACTGGATGAATGAACATAATCTAGAAATAAACTTTAATAAAACTAAAATAATATCATTCCATCCTCGCCAAAAAATACCAATAAATATAAACTTTAGCTTTAAAAATAATAAATTAGAAGTAGTTGATAAATTCACCCTACTAGGCCTAAACATTGATACACATGTAAATTGGAAGTCACACATCCAGAAAGTAAGAGCAAAAATATCCAAATTTTCATACGCTCTCCGCGAGATCAAAAAAACTACCGACCTCAAAACTGCACTCGTAACGTACTACGCGTACGCCTACGCATGGTTAAAATACGGTGTAATCTTGTGGGGTAACAGCACCGACGCGCCTACGCTATTTACCCTACAAAAAAAACTAATTAGAATCATAGTAAATATTGAAGCCACTGATAGCTGTAAACCTCACTTTCAGGAATTAAAGATTCTACCGCTACCCTGTCTCTATATATTTGAAGTTTGTAAGTTCGTGCATAAGTACCCAGAATTATTTACAAAAAGAGAGGACATACAAACGAAAATTATGTTACGACATAAAAATAGACTAAACTTACCAACATCGCGACTAAAAATGCACTCCAATAGTACCTTTGTCATGTCCATAAAAATTTATAATAAGTTACCTGAGCTAATCAAGAATATAGATAAATATAATGTCTTTGTCAATAAATTGAAGCATTTCCTGATGAACAAATGCTACTATAGTATAAGCGAATACTTAAGTGATAAAATATAAAATTCACAACTATCTATTTATATCTATAAATGTTGTGTATGAAACACTACCTACTCATTAAACGTAAAAATTAATTTCTAAATAAATACGAAGCGTCCAATAAATAACTTACCTTACGGATAATAAATAATAATTACGTAATAAATAATAATAAGTTAGTAAAATAATAATAAAAATTGTTTTTACAATGTTACTAAATTAATTAAAATACCTATATAATTTATAAAACAATCATTATAATTCCTAAATTAAATTCTGCATTAATAAACCAGTAAAACTAACAAATATCTAATAAAAGTTATTACATTAATCACTCAGTGTTCTTCCTCCTCTCTCCTACTTGTTCTATGCTGTGCCCGACAGGGTCCATAATTGTGACTAATATAATTATTTCCTAACAACTTTATACATTATGGTACGCAATAAAGAATTGAGAATTGAAGTCTTTATTGACCTTAGCTTTTAATTTTTGACTTCTGACTCCCTACTTGGTATGTAATGAATTGTCACCCATCCAGCGCCATCGGAGCCTAAAATTACGTTAACCAGTACTAACACAATGCCAACGTTAGTTCTACCTATCTAAAATCTATCGTGCTCCAAAACCCTTAATTTCTACATTAGCATACTAATGAACTTCCGCATTCAGCCTTGTTTACGGCATCACTTCCTGTTCCATAAATATTCAAAATTATCATCATGGTTACCAATCTGATCAAAGCTTTATTAATCTGTGGATTTGCCCTTTACTGATTAAGTTGGGTTGGGTTTATTTTGATAAATTAACGAATTATTAAATAACAATTAGTTCGTTTGTAAGTAAATAGATAAGTAAGTCCTGCAACTGTGTCTTATTAAACTAAACAGTGCCAGGTTGGCTCCATAATCCCATGCCAGGGTCCGACAATAAAGATCCTCTAGCTCGTCTTACACATATTACCTACTAAACTAAGTATTCGCACTTGGCCGGTTATTTTCTTAATCAGCTTTTAGATAATTGTAGATAAAAACGACATTCAATAATAAATCTTTCAAAGGTAAAAGTAATGTTTTCTATTAGAACGTTATTTACCCAGTAAAACTCTATTTTTGGAGTACAGTTTTTACTGGGTCAAAAACCTATATTACTACCGAGTATTATACCCACCTGTACTCTTAGTTTTTAGTACTAACATTAATCATAGACAGTAGAAGTGCAAGAAAGTTCCGTGACATGAGACACATTGGGATGTTACATGTCCCGCATTTCCTTCCGACATGTTAGTACTTTATTAAACACACCATCATTTATGCTCATAACTTATAGGAAGCGACAGCTCTATCGGCTGGAGAAAGTTCCTTTTTGTCTATGATTGATTTGTTGGAAGCAAAAAGTTGTGATGGCAATACCCATCGAGTAGAAACCATCGACAGCTATGATCGTTATGACCAAAGAGTAAGTACAGGTACATTATGACTTTATTAAACGATAAATTTGATAATATCCAGTCAGTAAAACTGTATTAAACATGCACTGTCACTGAATGAAACGACACTTCAAAGTCTTTGATAGCGTTAAAGCACAAGTGATTCTCGCCTCTTTAAACAAAAAAGATTAAGTAAGTTCCTAAATCTCAACGCTGTCAGTGAGCAAAATCCCTGAAAATAATTTCTCCTGAGATTCGCACGGTATTTCAAAAGTACTTACTTACTTAGGGGCGACATTTCCAAGTTTTTTATAGTTCACCGCGTTTTCCAAGGGTTTAGTGAACATTTAAATTGATAGATCGCTTGAAACTCCTTTATCAATTGCCGTGGAAATTGCTAAAGTCAGCACATTTACCGGAGATATTACTTGGCGAGAGCTTAGTGACATTAAGAGGGATTTCATTAATTCTCCAAGATTTTGGGTCGCTTTTATGGCACTTGTAACATTCTTTAAATATTACTAGGATTTAGAAGATGGATTGGCGAAGGGTACGACCAAAGGCTCTAAGCATCCAATCATTCTATTAGCGAAAGGCGATTTTCGAAATGCCAAATATTCCATATATTTTATTAGTCACGTGATATTTTTAGTGTTTGTCAATCGCCACGCCACCACTAACAGAACGTCATCGTCGCTCGTCTAAAGCCTCAAATGTCTTTTTATATGGATCAGCCAAATCACTATTAATCGTTCATTATTGCTGCCCATCCATATTAATCCATCATTATTACGGGACAATAATGATGATTTATCTTTTTGATTTGATCATTTCTTTACTGTGTCATCAATAACAATGAGGTTAACAACTCAACAATACAAATATAGCCATTGTAAGTCTATTAATTATGTCATTATTGACAGCTGAGTTGTAATGGAGTCAGTGCTCAGTGAAATCGAGAAAGCGCGGGCATCAATGACCTCAGTCTTGTTTGTCTGTCTGTCACGCGCTGCTTTCCCGTTCGTGCGCTCATAGCCCTTGATTGCTCTATGAAATATCAATGCTTTGAATTATTATGTAAAAATTGTCGTGCTAAAGCTTTTGTGGCATAAAAGATTGAATTTCAATTATGATGTCACTTTTAACTACAAGAGTAAGCGATTCGTTTTGACTAACACCATTTTTGCAACACTCAGTTGGTGGCAAAACCATATCCAATTCTTATAAAATTATGACCACATCTGAGACTGGAGACATTTAAGACTTTAGTATAAAAATAAAATGTTTTATGAAACACCTTAGCCAATTTTCCTTCAATATAAACCTCTAAAGCACCGGAGAGAAAGAACTGTGACAAGACAAGACTGATTGACGGACAGATACCGAATTGATTCCATTCAGCCAAGTTTGAAACGACAGTGACATAATAAAATTGTCCACTAAGAAAAATCCTGAACAAAAAGGCAAAATAAAACAACACTAAAAATCCATCTGTCAACGTCAACAAAAATCAAAGACGAAAAAAATAAATAAATTGGCGCGGTATATTTGAAAAAAGAACACGGGAATCATAAAGTAAAAGTCGTCTAATCTTTCTTTCTTGTCTTCCGTTGATATTAGATTAGTAATTTGGATTAGCACATTATTAACATAACAAAAGTTAAATTAAATGGTTGAACTAAATCTCTTGGTGTTGTAAGAATTTAAATGAGGTGCTCGCTCATGAGACAACATTGTTACTATGTGTGCCAAAATCGTGAGTGACATATTCAAATTTTACTTTCTATCTAGTGACTGCTTTATTTATGAAATAAACTTCTTATCGATCTATGTATATTTCGTTCTGTCTATTTAAATCAACGCTTTTGTAATAGTTCGCTTTGTCTAGGTATTATTTTGTATTTAATTGTTTATATCTAGATAACCTTACTGGTTAAGAAGGCTCTATTTAAGGCATTTAGTAAACTGCGTAAAAACTAATTGATCTCAGCCCATTTTTAAGATTTTAAACTTTAATTTTTACAGCGTCTTTCCTTTTCATGAGGTTTTGAGAAATTTAATAAAAACATCCATTCACACACCCTATTGCATTGACAGAAATAATGACATCTTCGATTAAATCTTGAAGCTGCCAACCCAAGTATTGATTGTTTTGTAAAAACTTAAAGAAACTGCAGCGTTTTAAGTTCTTAATTTAATCTATACTAATATTATAAAGCTGAAGAGTTTGTTTGTTTGTTTGTTTGTTTGTTTGAACGCGCTAATCTCTGGAATTACTGGTCCGATTTGAATGATTCTTTCAGTGTTGGGTAGTCCATTTATCGAGGAAGGCTATAGGCTATTTTTTTTTTTTTTCAAAATTAGGGATCCGTAATAAAATTGCTATTTCGTAACACAAGGTGTAAAATCAAAAACCTTTTTTTGCGTGCGCTGCAAAAACTATTGACAAAAGAACAAAATGATGTACTACGGGTTAGAAGATCCCATTAAGACCTACAAAAAAGTCCGCGAGAACATATATCTAGCTATCATGGTTTAATCACAATAACCCATTTTGTGTTCAAAATAATTATTAAATCGTCTAAAGAAAAAAAACTACGTTAAATACGTATCGTAATATTAATCTTTATCGAAATTAAGCATTATGTTATCAAGAGTATTTATGTAGAAGTAAAATACTTTTTGTTTCATCTCAATCGGATATTTCGTTTAAAAGTTATCACGTGTGTAAGATGTTAAGAGTTGGTACCTATTAATGAGTTATGGGCCATAGAGTTTTTTATCAACATAAAATCCTGTAATAATCTTTTTCGAAATATATTTGTTGATGATTGTAAGTATAAGATCTTTGAAGAGTATAATAAATACATTTCTAAAATAACTCTGCTAAGGAAATCCACGCGCGCATAATGTTTTGAACAGTTCTGAAGACATTGATAATTGCATTAACTTCGGTAATGGTAGTTGAAACTTCTAATACAATTAAAGGAGTTTTAATCTAATAGAATTGAAAAACGCCCCAATTTTTTGGGTAACGTAATTCCTCCAAACTCACGAGATTCAACGAATCCTAAATTTTGATTCTAATCTTGAAAATTAAAAGCAGAATATTTTTAGTATTTATTTCCTTTGGGCCAAGTTCTTTTGCAATTGTATTGAGTGCTTTTATCATTTGTATGCTCAGTATTCCACAATCACCAGTAAATTCTATAAAGTTCAATGAACTTATTTGATCTTTATTATGAACTTTATTATAGCAATACAGAATAAAGCGAAATAGTGATACAAAAGCGGCTTTCAAATAATTCTCAAAGAGATATTAAAAAGTGATCAAATTAACACAAAGGGCTCAAAACAGCTATTTTATAGGAACTAGCACTAACAAGTCTAAAGCAACTTGGGAGGTAACCAATTCTATGAAATTTAATATTCCTAAAATGATAGCAAGACATTTTAATGATTATTTTATAGACTCAGTTCAATCGAATGCCGATAATTTGCGAATAATACTCAAACAGACACATCATCAGGATTATATATCTAATCTATCTAAACTAATATTATAAAGAGTAAAGATTAGTTAGTTTGTTTGTTTAGAATTAAGGTTGATAATGTACATGTAAACTACACTTCAAATTACTCAAATCGGACCTTTCGTTTTAAAGTTACGACGGGCATAAAAATGGTCTAAGTAAGAAAAATGTTACGGTTTGAGCGAACTGGGGAGAATCTTAACGCTTAGTCCGATGAAGCTGAAACACGGCATTAATGTTTTGGATAAAAAAAGAAAAATAACAAATATTTGGATTTTTCGATGCTCTAAGTAAGAAAAATGTTGCGGTTTGAGCTAACTGGGGAGAAACTTAATGCACGGCATTAATGTTTTGGATAAAAAATTAAGAATAACAAATATAAGGGGCGAAAAGGGTTGATGAATTTTTCAGGGGAGGACATTATTGCTTACTTCAATTTACGTGGAAATTGGAATGAACAAGCTAAAAGTGGGAAATTTGAAACAGATCTAACAATGTTTACATAGTCAACCTCTGGCGGGGTGAACGGGGTGAACTGGGTGGATAGTAGGCTGATCCTGAGACCGTTGAATGGATATCGTAGTGCTTAATTTTCCAAAACTTACCTTTAAAAAGGGTTTGAGGGGGCGTTGAAGTTTGTGGAGTACCTACTAAATCCGCGCGGACGAAGTCGCGGGCGAAGTGCTAGTTAATTAATAAGCTGCAGTGATAAGCGATTATCGCTGCAGCTTATTAATTATTTATCTATCTCTCTTTGTGTTGCCGATTAGTCACGACTCTTTCTTCCTCACTTTGCTCTGTCCTTGAAGTTTCATTAATCATGAGCTCAAGAAATTACCTAGCTGCCTACTTTCACAGTCGATACAAATCCCAAACCGATCAATTGGATAAGCCTTTTATTTCTAACTGTTATGATGTGAAGTAGATTCATATAATGTATTTTTTATTATTATTATAGGTACTTTATAAAATTGATAGGCTTGCGTTTGAACCCAATCTCACCATATGGAAGGCAATGATGCGGTCCACGATGGAGCTAGCTTGCCTAGAAGAAACTTTTCAGCCTTGACTAAAAGAGCCCTGTTTGTTAGCATTCAGGATATTAAGACTCTAGGAAGGAATTCCATTCCTTAGCTATCTAACCTATTTTGTTAAATCAGCATCTGTAAAAAGAACAACGCAGTCTTGCCAACCTAACAAAATCACAGCTTAATAAAAACATAGGCTGAAACCATGTTTTTGGCTAAAACAAAACATTTTTATGCGTTCCATGAAACATAAAACTGCCGCCGTCGATGTCTGTTTTTCCAGCTTTTATGTTATTAGACGAATATAAAAAGTATTTTTCTTTTGTTGTGTTTTAGCCGAGTTCATTTACTGTACACGCTTTATGTGTTTTATTAGCATGTTTACCGGAACATTATAAAATATTAACCTAAAAAATGTAATTGGTTTTCTAAACGACGAAAAACTCATACTTACCTAAAATACCATTGTAATTCGTATACATATTAGTATGCCTGCCATCTTCTGTGACAGAACAGAGAGACCTTATTACCTTTTTAATTTTAACACCTTCTTTAAACTTTGTAAAAAATAAACATAGGTACCTAGTACCTATTTGATTTGAAGATGAACAGGTTTTTAATTTTATTCAATCAATCAAGTACCAAAACCAATGTGTTTTGATAACTTAATTGATCAAAACAGATTAATTAACGTATCATGCAAGGTACCATTTCAAGTCATAAACTTACCTAACCGTACTCAAATGCCAGAATTCTTAATGATAAGACAGATTGTTCAAGTAAATTCTGCTGAAGCTTTTCTCCTTGTGTCTGATACGTCGTTAAGCAGCTTACACACAGTATATTTACCTACTTATTCCACTTAATTCCAAGATTAATTAAGACGTAACTAATCTGCGGAAGCTTCCTCCTACTTAAGACATACCTATGTTATTGTAGGAACCCATACATCTGTATAATATATTATATATCTATATCTATAATATACAGGGTTTAATGGAAATGTGATTTTAAAAACTGATTCAGCCCATGGAGATGAACTATTCAAGGAAGTCATAGTCAATTCGCAAAATTAACGTAGAGCCCGGACCTACTAATTTTGATCAGCTAGAAAGTTGATCATCTATCTAGTTATATAGTGTACATAATAAAGAGTATTATTTTCTATTCTACACGGTAGAAGCCGTTAAATAGGAACCTTTGACAGTCATCATGTAATAATACCAATATTTATCTGAATATTCATGGATTTCATTATGTGAAACATGTGAATCTAGAGATAGAGTAAAGCAAGCTTATTATCCGTCATTTAAATTATTTCAAAGAGGCGTTTCCATTTGCGCATAACGGCGTAGCTAACAAACGTTTCTACGCGGAACTGGTCGCTCCCACGAATTCCCAGAATTTTCAATCATGTGGAACGAGCAATTCCAGTAAATTTTCTCGTTATCAAAAACCCAAACCCCACTTCCATGAATACTAGCGATTACCCGCGGACTTGTGAGTGACGTCCGAAAAAAAACAGTCAAATACCCTATTGGGTTGTGGAGGACAGATAGGCAGTAAGTAGTCCAAGTTAAATACTGATATTCACTTACTCAGTTGCATCCGATTGAACTGGCATCCGGCCTCAATATAGTTGGGAAAAGGCTAGCCAGATTGGTTGATATAGGACCTTCAGAAATTCAAACAAACACAATTGTTTCACCTCTAATATTAGTCCCGCTAACATTTGCTTCAATGTTCTTTTTTTTTTTCTTAGCCTATTGTGTCCCACAGGGCAAAGGCCTCCCCCATATCCTTCCAGACATTCTTTTCTTGCGCCACCTCGAACCAGCCTTCGCGGTGTGCATCCAAATCATCATCAAAAATCATCAATGATGTTATAATACACTTTTTAGTCATGAATAAAATGCAAATAAATGTAAACGCGAAATGAATTTCATCACGCCAATGGCAATCTATCACCGTTTGAATAAGTTAAAAAATCACTTTCTAGAGCACTTTTTTATTTTATAACGTTTTGTATTCAATTTGAATGCAACACGTTTTTGTTTGAATTTATTTTATTGTACACTTCCATGCTTTTATTGATACGAATTTCCCGCAGGTGCGTTTGATGTTAGGAATAAATAAAGGGTTGTGAAATAATTGAATTTAATTAAATCGTGGTAAACGTTTATATTGCGTATTTGCGTTTGAGTATTTTCGGGTTGGACAAAGGTTGGAGGTGGACTTTTCTATCCATTATTGTGGTAAACCAATTTAGGTATATTTATCGATAAATACTTCTTTTGTGTTTGTGGTATTACTAGCTGCGCCTCGCGGTGTTACCCGCGTTTTATCAGATGCTCCGCGAGAATGTCGAAAATTATCCGAAGGGAACACACTCCCGAAATAAAAATAGATATATAATTTATTTTTGTTAATTCAGGGTGTCAGCTTCCTACATACCAAATTTTATCAAAATTGGTCTAGCCGTTTGCGCGTGACGAAGTAACAAACATACACACACACACACTCACAAACTTTCGCCTTTATAATGTTAGTGTGATTAGTGTGTGAGTCTGATATAATATTAGTGTGATGATCACTACTCCGTCCCCACCTTTAATACACCTGCTTGTACATTGCACGAAAGTTTGCAAGTAGCTATCGGTACTTGTTATGCCCTTTGGCATGAAAGATACTTACATACTTTAGTGCAAGTTATAGGCATTAGTAATTGGGCCTTTAGGTTTTCAGGAGATTTGTTTGTGGTTACTATGCCATCTTGCTGCCCGATGTTCTTTCCTCCTGTTCCATTTCATCAGCTCGTTCGAAAGAACCGCTATTAACCAAAGTTCATACAAAAGCTTTTTTTTACAATTTTAATTCCTAACCTAGTATGACGTACCGGGGCCCGATGACGCAGCCATCCAAGGAACTTCTCGAGCAATTAATCAATAAAATTTCATCTAATTAAACCTCACTAAACGGGTTCATAAACGATCCTTAACACACATCTTATAATTAAATTTATAACAGATGATCGACGCTACGCGATTTTGTCTTAAGAGCTGCTTGTCATTATTGTGCAAGTTTTTTACACATAAACCACTGAGGCGTTCAAATAAAAACAATGGATTTATTCAATCTTGAATGGATTATGTCATACAGTGATGGAATGGTGGACCGGTTAGTTATGTTAGTTCTGCTCAATGACGTATTATATACTAGCTGTTGCCAGGGACTTCGCTTGCGTAAATGTCGAAAACATTCCCAAGGGAACATACTACAGGAATAATAAACTTTGTTTCAAACTCCATAAGAACCCTCATTGAATCTGTCTATATGAAAAATTTTGTGTGAGGAACGTCTTACATGCATGCCATGCCATTTACATGCTATAAGTTCTATTAGGAACCAGTTAGTGGCCATGTTTAAAGCGGCGCCAGAGACAATTTTTAGATCACCGAGAGGAATTCATTAAGCCAATTCCCTTCGGTTCGGAGAAGTAAATTGGTAAATAATTGCAGAACTTTTTTGCCTTTCCTTGAGGAATACCCAATCGGTGTTACTATAGCTCGAGTTTTATAAAATAAAGCAGTCTGAAAAGATCGAATCAACGATCGGTCATTGATTCGATCCGTTCAGACGGCGAGCTATCAAATTTTGCTACAATCTCAAGACTAACCCTTTGCGAACTTACTTTCTCAATTGAGGATTTGTCGATTTTTACGAGCGCATTGACTTTAAACTTTTACTATTTCTCTCTGCGACTCTACAAAGGAATTTCATCTTTATTTATGAAGTTTTATTCGAGTTTTCACACAGTTTTCCTTGTATATTTGAGATGTGATTTCGTTCCGACCTCTGCTCCTCTCTCAATATATTTTTAATGACATTCGCTATGATTTCATTGTCCTTTGTAATGCAGATGAGACAATAAAGTTGAATGGTGGAGACATTTTCTTCTTTTATTAAAGAACAACAGTGAAGTTATTGGATGTCAAAAACCTAAGCTTCTTAATTACTTTTTCTAGGAGCCTTTATCATTTATTCACGTTTTTGTGGACCTTGCCGAAAGAATAGACCCTTTTCATCTCTTGTTGCTAAATTAACTTTTTCTTAAAGTCAACAAGCACACCCACGCATCTAACTTTTTTAAAACATTAAATCTTTTAATATAAATGGTGACACCGACTTCAAAAAATTAAGGTTATTGTATATAAGTCGGTTGTATTTTTTCGTATTTTTTTTTTTATGTGGACACCTACGACACCCACGCACGACGTCTTGAACGACGTAATCGTCCAAGTACGCAAAAATCTAAGTAAGCATAAATGCTCATAAAATAAAAACTACTGCGCAAAACTGAATTAAATTTACGGGGCCAAATAGCATGTACTGAACAAAAAAAAGAATCACAGAAATCGGATCAGAAACCCCGGAGTAATCGGTGTACATACTCCTCCTTTTTTGGAAGTCGGTTAATTAACAAATTAAAGTCGTTAGTTGAGTTGGTGGCAATGGATTGAAATCTCGATGAAGTCAGAGGACTTGCAAACACCGTAAGTTTGTAAGAAATCGCGTAAAATTGTCAACTCTTTTTTCTCGATAGGATACGGGTATATGTATGTAAACTATCGATTATACGGAAGAAGACGCCCCGGGCGTCGGGAGTCGCAAGCGATCCCCGGCCACCGTAGGCGCGGGCCTGCGGACGGCGAGATTTAGGTGGCTCGCTGTCCGATCACCACCAGGCCCGGGTCTCAAAGAGATGTCAACCAGAAGACAGGGCCCGCTAGGGCCAGAGCCTGCCAGGGTTGCGGAATTTGTTCGAAAGAGTCACCGTGGCCCTGGAACGCAAAGGGCTTTAGACGGAACACGGATGGGTTTTAGTCAGTAAGAGTCTGACACGCCCTTCCGTTCAAACCAGAGCGGAACAAGTAATTTGATGATTTCCCATCCTTAAAAAAAAACCTGTCGATTTAGATAAGTCATCATCTGCCTAGCCTTCTCCCAACTATATTGGGGTCGGCTACCAGTCAAACCGGATTAAGCTGAATACCAGTATTCAGCTCCATTAATCCCGAGTAAAACTTCCACATCAGTTCTGTTATTTCCAACGCCGCACCGCAAAATTTCACAAAAATAACCAAAAAAGCGTCTAGATGCACCACAATGCATTAAAACTATCGTCTGGCCCCCTTTCACTGCGTTGCGTCATGCACACGTCACCGGCTGAGTTCACTCACTCCTAGCTTACGACACGGCTTGGCTTGGCGACGTGACCACGTCAAGAGAAATGGGGGAATATGGCGAAAGATCTCGACACTGTGATAGGTGTTAAGCTGGGGCCACAACCGAGTCTTCGTCACGAGTTTGTCGACGAAACCAAAGGAATCTAGTGGAATCCAGTGATTGGTCCTATAGTTCAAGTAGTTCATAACAAGAGTAAAGGTCTCGAAGCATGGCGTACGTAAATTTCGGATGCTTTGCTCGTCAAATAGTCAGCGTGCTGATTCGGTGGTCATATTGACCATCACATTGACTTCGTACCTCTACGATGTGCTCGTGCGATAACGTGGTTAGGACGCAATCTTAACAGGAACAAATGACATTAGCCAGTAAAACTTCAAATACTGTGGTTTAGTGAAGAAAATATATTTTTTTTAACTTCTAATTTCGAGTAACTACAGCTAATTACGGAGTCTAGTTCGAGCACCAGCCCTTAAAATTTGACTCTGTATCACGCTATGATAGCCGATAGTGTTGGTCACGCCTCCGTTTATCTTTCCATAGCCACACTCCATGACAATAGACGCTAGTGTGGCCCCAGCATAAGACGTAGCTAACTTTATATTTTCAAGATTCGTTCCCGCGTCGAATCTTAAAGCGGGTAGAAACTTCGCGGATGGAGTGTTAAGTTAGTTTGTTGCTACAATAGAGTGGATAAGCTGTTAACTTTATAGCTATCTCTTGAATTGTATTTTATTTGTTGTTTTAAATGAAGTTGGGCTTCACCTATTCACTATTGGAGAGCTGTAACTAATAGTTATTCTTTAAAGAGGGGGACATTTGGTTTGATTGCCGAGTAACGTGTACTACAGTAACATTTTATGGTTCTACAAATTTCACCGCTTTAGAGAGCGTCCTCTGATCATTTAGCAACTTGCAGCACAAACAGAATAATGAAGTTAAAATACCATGTTTTGTGTTCATTTCAAAAGTAGTTTTTAATTATTTTTGGACACACTAGGTATGCATGAAGGGTAGTGCGAATTTCTATTAAAGTTAGTGAAACTCCTGCATATAGGCCCTCATCTACCTCTTCCATTCCGCCATCTCCTTCGTGTTCATTCGGGCTTAGCCTTTTCCTAAAATTATTAAATCAAATTAATCCTTAATTAACCTCTCATCTAGTCCGTTTAGTAATATTAAATGTATTATTTTCTTCGAAAGAAACTAAGTTCGGTTTCGGCAAGTTTGTGATCGACGCTTGTTCAAGTTTCTGCGCCGTATCCAACGCTTTGACGAAGTTTGGATATTCGGTTTCCAAACTTCATTCAAACTAATCCTATGTATATTCTAACCGAATAATATCGAAACTGTTGAAGGTTTATGAAATAAACTGTCGCCGTGTCTTGGTCTGCGATAGATTTGTCTGTTCTTCGAACTGTATTTGCGGAAAATATAAGAAGGGAATCTAATACCTTTAAACGAGCAATTCTTGTATATATAATAATATCTTGGGACAACTCACACACGGTCATCCTATCCCAAACTAGGCAGAGCCTGCTATGGCAACCAAACAACTGATAAACATACTTATATATTTCTAAATACATACATATTTTAGACAAATTACACCCAGACACAGAACAAATGATCATGCTCATGACACAAAGATTTGTCCTGGATGGGAATCGAACCCACGACCTCCGGTTTAGCAGTCAGGGTCACCAACCACTCGACCAACAGGCCAGCAAACGAGATTCAGATTATAAATATGTATATATAGGTATAATCTGAATCTCAGAAAAGGCTCCAACGATTTTCATGAAATGTAGTATGCAGGGAGTTTCGGGGGCGATAAATCAATCTACAGATCTCTATATAAAGCTAGGTTTCATTTTTAGAAAACGTTTACCATAAAAAAACCGACCGAAGAAACCGGCAAAGCTGTCATCCAGGTACTGAGAATAAAATATAAAACATTTATTCGACACAGACAGAGTACATCAGCTACAAGCGCTTAGTACGAGAGTAGGCAGAATAATAATTCACTAAAATGAAAAATAAAAATGAAAATTAAGTGAATATCTTGAACAACCTCAGCAAAGATTACTTACCCACATACAACACAAACTTCCAATACCATCGATATCCTATCTTATATTCTTCGGATGAAATTAATCATAATTAAATCACAAGCATAATTCCTCACAAAAATCACCAGTTACACATACAAGTTTTAACCATACCACGCCATATCCATAGACATGTATCTAATATTTCCGAGATGCAATGTCAAAGAACTAAGTTCAGTGACCGGCGAGCGTTAAACTCAAACTAAAATCGGAGAAAGTAATCGCTAATTAGCATGCGGCCGATGGGCTCGGCAGTTACGTCACTTCCTTACTACAAATAGAGAAACTACTACAATAGGAGCGAGAAATAAAAAATAAACGCGCTACACTGTTTAAACATCACCGTAAAACTTAGATAAAGTGAACTTGAAGTGAGCTGTCAATTCATAGCATTAGATGGAATGACAGTTCACTTCAAGCTCACTTCACCTAAGTTACTGTGAGATGTTTAGAGAATAGACTGGCTGGTGGTCTTAAGTCAAGTATGAATAGGTTTCTTCTTGCCTAGGCAAGCGTGCTCCATCGTCAACCACGTCATCTCTGATATCAAGTGAGATAGTGGTTAAACGTGAGCCTAGCAATAAAAAAATACTTGAACACAGTACGTTTTTTTTTTATAATTAAAGAACAATTATGTTTTATTCTGTGTGCATTGGCCTGCGCGGGAAAGCCCGGTGTATGTAACCGCAAAGTGGCGCGAGGACGCATCGCGCGCGTTCGGAATTCAAACCGTAGACTGCATGCGCACACGTCATGAAGACGTGATTGACAGACTGGTTCGTTATGCGTACAACTCGATTTTCTCGTCACTTTTCGGCGCGATCGGCTTTAGGCCAGCCGCATACATACAATTTTTTAGTTACAACAACTGTTTAGTTGTCATGTCAGAAGTATATGGAGTACAATGGAAATCCCGCATATTGTCGACAGATAGTTTGCTGGCAGCACCGATCCGCATATTATCGACAAAACTTTTTGATCGTCATGAAATCGTCACAAGCACACAACTCAACCAATAACTTGTAGTATGCGGTAGGCCTTCTGCGTACAACTCGAAATTCAAACTCGTCTCTTTTGGACCTGAC
Organism: Mamestra configurata; assembly: GCA_002192655.3. Lineage (NCBI taxonomy): Eukaryota > Metazoa > Arthropoda > Insecta > Lepidoptera > Noctuidae > Mamestra > Mamestra configurata. Next base: position 264,303 of record NDFZ01005417.1, read on the forward strand.
CGGATAAAAGTTCTTTTTCCAGTTTGCCAGTCGCAAACTTGTTCCGAACAGTTCCATTAATCTTGGCGAGTGATTACGCGAAAAACTCTTGGTAACGAAAGCCGAACAATGCCAACATTTTCATGCCTCGTTTCCTGGTTGTTTACCTTTATTGTGCTAGAAAAAGTTAATAGTTAATTGTCTGTTAAGTATTGAATTGGAACAATAAGGTTTCATTTACATAAACGCTGTGTTGGTAACAGTTTCACACTTAATGAATGGTTGATTTTACGTTTTTAGCAGTATTTCAGAGGTTGTAGTTTTTTTTCAGGAATCCACTTAGGGTCGGCGCAACAGTTCTTCTTCGAGAATGTCAACCTCCACGCTGTCATTCACTCCATCTGTCATATATCACTACCCAAAAATTTTATATGCCCCGGCATTTATCTATCCAGCAATAAATTAATCTTGGAAATAAGTATGAGATACTCCCTTTATACGCTCTTGCACAAAGCCGAATTTTTTTTTCATATTCCCCAACAAGTTACTTCGTCAAAATTGTCATTCGATCTACAAGCGATGTGTAACAGACTTTAAAATATGTAATTAGCATTAAACAATGGCGTCGAATACAATAAGCTGCAAGGTCGAAATCCATGTTTGTTAAACTCATACGATTTGTATGACTCAGATGCAAGAGTAACTAAACAAAAATGTTTCGAAGACCTCCCTTGCATACGTAAACGTGATCAGATAATGAAATTTTCTTGGCAATGAAATATTGTATTCATGTGAGTACCTACTGATATGTAGCCGTACCTTTGAGGCTATGACAATCGCGAAACCCGTAACAGAGGCACAATTAACCATTAATTTTGATTTATTGAATTATGGCTTGTAATGATTTGGAATAATCATGCTTCTACTGCAATCAGCCTATAACGTTGACGTTGATGAGACAATTTCCTCCGCTCTATGATTCGCAGTTTGTTTCTACCTAAGAACAAGTCCCAACTTCATGAGCATAGCTTTTTTCCATGTAGGTATGTTAAGCCCGGTTTTCAGTAATTACAATCGGGTGCAGCTGAATTCTAGTACATATCTTCCATGAAGCGAATGTTTATCTATCCTCTACAATCCATTAACTGGGTAACACGATAACACCTAGGCAATACCAGTTTTTTTTTGTAATATTGATGGGTACGCGTTTATCCACTATCTCACCTGATGGTAAGCGATGATGTGATGCACGCTTGCCTAGAAGTAACCTATTCACTCTTTACTAAAAGACTCCCAGGTCGTAGCTATCAGTAACTATTAAACACAGACTCTGGCATGGAATTCCACTCCTTAGCTGTACGCACAATGTGTTCCCAAAATGTTTTGTGCGTATGGGTGGGATGTCCACCATGTACCGGACGTCTTGTGGTCCGATGATATAACGGGCTTGGCGGAATTAGCGATGCCATTCCGTCGCATAATCCCCAAAATGCAACCGATAGAAAATCGACAGGCTAGCAACTCGTCGATGCTCGAGACTTTGGAGCTCTTGACCAATAGCATAATAAGCTTTCTTCAGATGGACGTGGATGGGAGTCTTGCTTTACCTTGAAGATCGACCTGTGCGACTGTTACTACTTAGCCACGAGCTCCTACTAAGCAAACAGTTTTAATGTACTCGTAGTAAAGAATGTTCTCTTTTGTTCGCAGTGTTCGCGTGTGTGATGCAGCGATGTCGGTGGCGGTGAGGGCGGCGCTGCTCTGCGTCTGCGCACTGCTGCTGCAGCACGGTAATTATTTTGTCTACGCCATAAGGTCAAGTTCAGACATGCAGAGACGCTCTGCTGATGAGAGAAAAGCTATCAAACTTGCCACTCGAAATTATATCTTGGGACAAATCACGGGCCGTGCGTGTATATTCCTGTGCTATGGCAACCAGACAACTATTAAACATACTTATATATTTCTAAATACATACATATTATTGACAAATTACACCCAGACACAGAACAAATGATCATGCTCATCTCACAAAGATTTGTCCTGAATGGGAATCGAACCCACGATCTGCAGTCAGGGTCACTAACCACTCGACCAACAGGGCAGTCAAAGTCAAAGAAATTGATACACTTATGATCATTTTAATCGTCATCATCAAGTGATGACAAAAAAGATGAGCTGCGTTGTCTTTTTTCAATAATGTTCAGGTCAGCTACCACTTTAACCGAATGCATCTTATCACTAGTAGGATACCTATGTTCATATATGGACTGCCTGTCTAACTTCCACTACCAAGAAACACACCCTTTGTCAGCCTGATAGTCAGATCTTTGGCTTCTGAATAGGTACTTACCCATTAACTTAAATCTTAATGCGCCGTTTTAAAAATATAATTGAATAGCGGTAAAGATCATCGTCGTATAATGTTAGCGTCTATTAAAAGCCAGTAACCGCACTAATTAATTGGCTGCGTTAATTAAGGCTATCAGGTGCCTATCAAGCATTTTCTTCACACTTACTTACCTATCCGAGCCGTAATAGCGTTCGATCCTTATCGCTATTGTTGCGCCAATATTCTGCCCCAGATTACTGAAATCTAATACGGTCTATACAGAATACAGTAATTATGCTATCGAACAAACTTTATCATGAAATTAGTAAATTATGGAAGAATACAACTGGTTGGTCTGTGGATGGGTGACCATCTTAACATACCGAGACTCTTCCGTGCCTCGGAAAGCACGTTAAGCCGTAGGTCCCGGCTGTTATTTGTAGATCTTTGGCAGCCGTTACGGATAGTCAGAAGCCAGAAAATCCGACACCAGTCTTACCAAGGAGTACCGTGTTACCCTGTTAATGGGTTGTGGAGATCTGGTAGGCAACCGCTCTACGTAAAATACTGGTATTCAGCTGAATCTGGTTTGACTGGAAGCCGACCCCAATATAATTGGGAAAAGGCTAGGCAGATGATAATGATGATGGAAGAATACTACTAAATGATTTGTTTGCTTCAATGCGTTGGCCCGGCCCCATCTAAATATAGATTCAGATAGGGCCGGGCCAACGCATTAACCATTTAATGTCTTGTGCACACGACCGCTGGGTACCGAAGATTGCCAAACGTGTGGCGAATTCGATTCTGTCTAGGCGGGCCATTTGCGGACCAATTAGAGGCGTCAGAAAAACGCGTTGTCCGCCCTATCCTCACTATAAGTCCATGGTTTAATGAATAAATTCAACCAAGCCAAACAGTCATTCTTAGCGTACCTTACTTACAATATTTTTTTTTATTATTCGCTCGCGATTGATCAAAATCTCACCTGAGCGTGCTTGCCTAGAAGTAACCTATTCACTCTTGATTTTCACCCTTATTGCAGCAAACGCGGAGCTCCGAGGAAGGTGTCCAGCACAAGAGAGTGCGTGTCCTGCGCGTGCAACGCCGTGCGCGACGGACGATGAGTGCGGGGAGAAGATCTGTTGCTCCACGACCTGCGGCCGAGCCTGTGTCGACCCGCTTTTTACTGGTAACTCTTCAACTACTAATAGTACAAGAGAGTGCGTGTCCTGCGCGCACGACGAAGTTCGCGACTGACGATGAGTTCGGGGAGAAGATCTGTTGCTCCACCACCTGCGGCCGGGCCTGCGTTAACCCACTTTTTACTGGTAACTCTTCAAATACACTGCATTTAGGCCCGCCTGCACAAATCAGTCTCGCCACCCTTTTCCCAACTATATTGAGGTCGGCTTCCAGTCTAATCGGATGCAGCTGAGTACCAGTATTTTACATGGAGCGATTGCCAGTCTGACCTCAACAAGCCAATAATCATTGCATTCAGCATTTCCCAAGAAAGTTAGATTTTCAAAGGGTGAACAGATGCTGCTAAAGAACAATATTGTTAAAAGAGAGGATGTAATTCAATTTAGAAATGCCGATATACTAAAAGTAGGTGTGCTGTCAGGTTTTGTACACCTGTAGTACGTACTCGGAACATTCGAAGCATGTGGGGACACTTTTCACAACGATCTTCTTTTTACTTAGAAATACACGAAACTTCGCTATGCAAAAAGACCAATATCAAAGCGGAAGCGACTTGAAACTTTCGTACCCTTAGCAATTAATACAAGCCCCTTATGGGATACAAAGTTTCTCTGTTTACATACAAAGTTTTGCAAAGGGTCATAAGTTCACAAACTGTCTACATAAGAAACTACAAGTTCCTAAATAACTTATGTATGGATCCTTGTTATCTTAATGTGTTTGGGGTTAACGCTGCATGTTGTGGCGTCTTCAGCTTGTATAATTTTGCCAAAAACATGTCCGTCATCAATATTCATCGTCTCACTATTTGTCTATATTCTGGTTTTATCATCTTCTCACACAGTAAATTCAGCGTTTCTGCTATTTTAATCTATTTTTATGGTAATTCATACTCAGAAAAACTCTCACGTCATATCCCACTAACATCGCCATTCAGCAAAAATACTTTCACTTCCAGAACGTCTCCTCCTGTATTTTCTGCATCCACCCGGGTTCTTCAGCAGGTCGTCGTTCCACCTCATACGAGTACTTTGCCTTAATCTTGAATTCCTCCTCCAGGTTGTGAGAACGTGAAACTGTCATCAGAGCGGATATCTCGCGCCTTGGCCGCGGAGAACAGCCGCGGTGGGCGGGGCAAGCTGCCTGCGATGAGGACCCCTCGGTGCCGGTTCACTGATGGAGAGTTCGAGGAGATCCAGTGTGATAATGAAATCGTTAGCACCTGCTGGTGTGTTGATGCTGCTGGATTTGAGGTGAGAAATATCAAATAAGAGAAAGCTAGCGAAAGACACCGCCGGCTTCAGCCTATGTATCACAACTGTACCCCTAAATAAAGACGACATAGATTATGATATGTGTAAAAATATTTTAACACAAACTTTAACTAGCAAAATGTTATCCGCTTTCCATAATTCCATCATAAACAACTACTTTGACGAAACAAACGTTTGGTTTTTATTGGGTTTGCAGTACACGTTTTGAATATTGAAGTAGTACTTAATTGTAATTCTGTCACACTTGACTGTCATTGTTGGATTAGATGGTTTACCTGAAATTTAATTAATGTCTTCCGGAGTCGTAGTCGCCGGAGTCGTCGTTACTCAACAGGGAACCCAATGAACCTACTAACTGTCTGCAAAATCATAATACTAATATTTCGCGTTCAATCTCCAGTTACCAGGAACCAGAGCGCCAGCTGCAGCCCTAGTCAACTGCACCCGAGTAGATCCCTGCGCAGCCCACACCTGCAGGATGCTGTGCCCGCTAGGCTTCGAGCTGGACCAACGAGGGTGTCCTCTCTGCAAGTGTCGGGACCCCTGCTCGTCAGTGACCTGTCCTGGACAGTTGTCTTGTCAACTAGAAGAGGCGCCGTGCCTGAAGCCGCCGTGTCCACCTGTGCCTACATGTAAGTTATTGAAGTACTGTGTTAGTTTTGAACCAAAAAGCTCCGCTAGTGCCAGTGCCTGAAATTTGGCTCCCTGTCACGTCTCCCGGACAAATTTTCTTGTCAATTAAAGGAGCCACCCGCCGTGCCTGAAGCTGGTGGCCACCTGTGCTTACTTTTAAGTAACACTGATGTCTGAACTAACCGAACAAAATAAGGTACCGTAGTTCCGGTGCCGGAAAGAGCTACAGAACTCATGGCAACCACCCTTTTTTTTGCAAAAGATGAATATAAATAAAACTTCATAGTCGTCCCTGGCTGCAAACGTGGAATCATTTTGTGTTCTTTTCTCCAAAACATAAGTCCTTGCGAAGAACCTCGCGTAACTTGTTAGATGAGTTCTAAAATAAGACTTGGTTGTTTGTTTTAACTTAATTACAAACAATCGTGAAGCCAGCAAAAAACAGCCGGATACATACCTAGACTTCACGAAACAAGGATGCGTGTTAATGAAACGGTATGCAAACTAGTCAGCGAAACATAACATAACATCCCACATAATATCGCACACATTACAGCAGATATGCAAATACAAGTAATTGTTACGGCTGAGCAGATTAACCTTGATATAACAGCCAGGTCGCCTTCATTCCTCTAAAGGATTCGCGGGTTTGAATGAAATACAAACACCAGCTAATGTTATGTTAGAAAGAAAAACAAACATTAACTTGACGACGGTCCATCAGGTACACACAAAGTAGAAAAGTGACAATCATTAAAAAACCCACCAAGTGCGAGGGTTCCGTACCATAAACCGAAAAAAACACGTTTATAAAATTTGTTATTTGTTGTTATAGCGACAATAGATATACACGCTTTGAAAATGTCAACTGTCTAACTATTACGGTTATTGATTATTGATATACAACTCGCTTACAGGCAGAAGGTCGGATGGACAGCAGAGGCTTAGAAATAGGGTTCCGTTGGTTACCCTTCGGGTACAGAACCCTAAGAATACAGGTACCCAGCTTGTGTTTTACCGCTGCACCTTAATTTCAACAATTAAGGTGCAATTAAGGTGGTTCATTTCAGTCATGTTGCCAGACAGATGCTGTCTGACGCTGATCTTCAAATGAACTTTAAAAAAAAGTTTAAGTTTTATTATTATTGATGTTTGCAGGTAAACGAGGCCGTAGTCTTATGAACATCTGCCCTGTGGGAGAGCCACTTTTGATATCTGAGACCAGCAGGCCATTCCTGTGTGGCACTGACCCTGGAAAACCGAACTGCCCACCCCTGTATAGGTGTCTTGTTGAATCAGGTTTGTGGAATATGTTTTAAATATGCTTAATACTATGCCACTTTTGGGCAAATGTCTGCCGCTTCATCATCATCATCTTCAATGCATCTGGGATCACCTCAGTCTCTGTGTGTCTGTCTTATTATTCCATCTTTACTAGCCTCTCAGACAGTCATCCCATTTCTAGCCAATAACAGGTAACAGGCTATAGTTTCTGTAGTTTCGACGATATTGTTCTCTTTTTTTTGCCCCCTCAAATACTAGTTTTTTTTGCGCCATTTCTAAGCCATGCAGGCAAAGACAGCTGTTCAAAGACCCAGAATAACCTCGTATATTTCCACAGGAAATGACTACGGCGTATGTTGCCCAGCATCTCTAGAACTCCAAAAAGCTGGAACTTGTCCTGCGCCAGCCACCACCGAGGAATGCGGAACACCCTGCGCTCATGACCTGGAGTGTCCTTCAATGCAGAAGTGTTGTGACGGAGGGGAGTGCGGCAAGCATTGCATTCTGCCACACAATGTGACCATGTGTTCTCAACAGAAGATGTTGGCTGAACTGCTGGTTGTGAGCGAAAAGGAGGGTAGAGGATATGTGCCGCAGTGCGCTGAAGATGGATCGTTTGTATCTAGGCAGTGCTCTAGAAATGGATTAGTTTGCTGGTGAGTAATAACTTTTACTCCTTACGTTGGGGTGTATTGTAGAAAACTCATTTCAGAAAGGTTTCTTTCTCGTTACAGTCGAAATGCAATCAAAATGTAAATTCCATAAGGATAGATTTTTTTCTTAGGAATCAAAAACAGCCTCTGCAGATTATTTTTGGATATAGGCCTCTCATAAGTGGTACCAATACGCGGTTCTCGGCCTCTTTGTGGATTCTTGAGAGAGCCTTACTCCATTATTCATCAGTTACTTATCCTTAACTAATAACAATTCTATCCCAACAGGTGCGTCGATTCCGAAGGCAACAAGCTCCGTGGCTCAATGGGCCCCTCATCATCAGTCCAATGCTCTTCAACCCCCCTACCAGCTCGCAGCGGTGCCAGAAGCCTAGGATCCTGTGCCAGGGCCCTATGTGCTGCAGTCTGCGAATACGGATACAAGACCGGGGCAGATGGGTGTCCTACCTGTGAATGTGACGACCCTTGCGCTGGGTTCCCTTGTCCGGATGGTGAGGAGTGCATCAGAGTTCGGGAAGCTCAGTGCTTCGGGGATCTGTGTACTGGATATCCTGTTTGTGAGTACCTAGTTTATTTTGCTTGTTTATTAGCCTAGTAAATCAGAGACGTAATCTCATGGGTCAATATAAAAAAATGTCAAATGGACCAAAGAAACGGAAACAATGGGCAGTAGCGTTCTTAGGCGCCATATAAGTGAGCCCCATGTTGATAAAAAATAAAACTGTTTTTTTTTAAACACACCTATTTTTTCATAACTCGAGCTTCGCTTATGGCTTCTTTGACAGCCTTAGTAGTACTACTTAGTAGTACTACTTAGTAGTACTACTTAGTAGTACTACTTAGACGGAGTAGTAACCAGGTGCTTTATCGTTTGCAGGTCGTCCGAAAGTAGCCTACGAAAATCCTTGCGAGGTCGGAGTCCCGGCTTCAGACGCTGACGGAGCCCCTGAGACCTGTGGCGCTGATGCAGACTGTCCTGATAACCATGTATGCACCCGGTCTAGACGAAGTGGCACTGCCGTCTGCTGCCCCGAGCCGCACTATGCCGATAATACTACGGAGACCGATGTTATGGAGGTGATGAGAAACGTTGCCCCTATGCTAGGATTTTCTCTGATATTGGTGCTTTAATTCTGCTGGCCATACTTTTTCTGCTATGCGAGGCTCGAGCCCTCAACTTATACCAAGAAGGCAACTGCATAAATACTGTCCGTCCACGATCCACTTATTTAGTTAATCATAACGTGTACCTACCATACAGCAAATTTTTGACCAGTCCTTATTTTCACATTAATTTTCAGGAACGTAGCCAGTTCTGGCTGGTTGACCATCATGAGCTTTGTCATAGCAATCAGACCCCTGATAAGCCAATTCCTCAGCGCAAAAACATTTTTTTACCTCTGTAATCTTTGCAGATAAACTTCGAATCCTGCGGAACAGAGGCAGAAGCAGTATGCGGCCTCAACTCCACAATGGCCTGTCCTGAAGGCGACTGTGACAACGACCTCGTGTGCTGTTCTACGGCCAGCTGCGGACCCGTGTGTGTGGACCCGGCCAAGATGAAGCTACAGACCGATAGGGTTGATGATACTCCTACAAGTAAGTACACTTATTTCGTTAACTAAGTACGTCAAAATTTGCTCGGAGAGAACTCAACTTTGCACATGAACTTTTTAATCACTGAATTAAAAGTTGTTATAGTGTTCAAAAAAGAAATAAGAATTGTTGCGTGAGCTTAATCACATAACTAGGGACCTTTTATTCTTAAGTAGAACGATAAGGGTTGAAGATATAGAAATTAAAGACATAGGGAAAAGATCAAATTTTGCAATCACCTTAAAAAGCTTTTAGTACTTACATTTTGGTGATTTTGGACAGAAAATCATGCCATTATTTTTTTCCGTAACAATATCGGTATCTAGTACCTACCCGAAACATAATCTAACTGGTTTCTGGTTTTTTTAAACCATTCACATTCTAGGCGAGCCTTACTGTAAGATAGCTTACTTACTGCTTAAACCTAACACTCATATCCCTTCAACCTCCTCTTCCTCAGTGTGCGAATACCTCCGCGACTTCGACGAGAAGATGGAAGGCACAGTGGACGGCATGAAGCTGGCCCTCCCCGCGCCCACCTGCAAGTCTGACGGCTCCTTCACGTCGCAGCAGTGCGCCAGCGGACGCTGCTGGTGTGTGGACTCCTTTGGGACGGAGATACCCGATACCAGCACCAAGAATGCTTCCGCTGTGGATTGTGATGAGTAAGATGTTTTATTTTGATAACATTGATGCCTGTGATTTTTATGGTCAACCTTTCGATGTTAAAATATTTCTGGTTTACTTTCAAATAAGTATTAAGGCTAATTTTTACCCGACTGCGCCATAAGGAGGGTTATTTTCAAAAAGCGGATAGGAAAGAAGAGGTTATTTAGGAGTAGATGTATAGTAAAAACAACGGTAGTTCCAGACGGTCTGGAAACTACCGGCGTTTTGGAACAGATGAACTTGATCGGTTCATCTGTTCCGAAACGTCGGTAGCTCACTGTTTCTAACCAAATTGATTGAAAACTTGTTGTTTAATGTAAATTTCACTCAGATGGCAATCAAAAAGGAATATTTTAGTAGACCTTTACGCGAACTGCAGTGACCAATCTGGAATTAATCTCTTAGACGATTGCGATCCGCTGTAAAAACAATGTGGCCAAATCTTCACAAGACAGTTACCCGTCGTGCACCTTCCAGGATTTAAACGACGCCTGGACAGGTTGCCAAATACTGGTCGGACAAAATTTAAGTCCATTGACACAAAAGAAAGAATTTTGCACATTTTTTATTTATTCTTCTCACCATTCTTAACCACCATTCAATCGTCCACAGAGTCCGTTCCAACCTGACCTGCCTAGAACTAACCTGCCGCATGGGCTGCGACTACGGCTTCGAGCTGGGCGCCGGCCGCTGTCCCACGTGCAGATGTAGAGACCCTTGCGCCGGAGTCACCTGTCCAGCCGGACGGTCATGTGCCACTGTTGATGTGGCTTGCGATGCTGATTACTGTCCACCTGTACCTGCTTGTGAGTATATTTTGACATCTTTAAAGGTCTTCTTTTCAAGAAGATCTGTATAGCCTTTTCAAATTATAATGGAGCCAGCTTCGAACCTGAACCTGATGCAGCTGAATACCAGTTTTTAAAATGAAGCGACTGTCCATCTGACCTCGATACCTAACCAAATAACTAGGGTACATGGTACACCTTTCTTTTTTTGTCTTTTTTTAATGATGGGATATCATCGAAAAAATCATGACTTCTTCCGCTCTGGGTGGAGTGGAAGGGAGTGTCAGACTCGTACTGACTAAACCCATCCATGTTTCTTCTAAAGCCCTTTGGGTTCCATGACATCACTGGTTGCTGGACTTTTGAGTTTTTGACTACCTATCTGATACTCATCGAATGTCAGCCGGGACCGTGTTAACTTGCCGGGGTACTGAGGACCCAATGATCACCCATCCCAGGATTGCTTACATACCGATGTGAACATTTACTTAATACGCCAACTTATATCCAACATCAATTTTCTTCCAGGTCTTCCAAAGAAACCAGGCCAATGTCCATACTTGGTGCCTTCAAACGGAGCGTGCGAGTGGTCGTGCCGGACAGACGCGGAGTGTGGACCCACTGAACGGTGCTGTGCCACCGGCTGCGGTACTGCCTGCACTAAGGCCGTGCATCAGACAGCTTGTCAGCAGAGAAGGTAGGATAATATGCTCTTTAACCCTCAGTTGCGACAACGTTTATGGCAATTGTAGAGTAATTCTAGACTTTCTGGAAGCCCCATTGTTTTAAGGAAAACTGTTCTTTAATCTCAAAAGCTACATTTCTGACTGCTAATGCCGCATTTCCCTTAGTTTCGGCTGGGGCAGACGTTAGTTCTTCGACCATATCAATTGGTCATTCTTGTAAGCCACCATTGGGACCAGCTGGTCGATTCTGTAAACATGTCGAAGTGAAGGCTTGGGTGAAGTGATCACGAGGTGAGCTGTCAATCCACACAATCAAGATGTCACGTGATCACGAAGTGACCTGTCATTCCATCTTGATTATATGGATCACTTCACCCAAGCCTTCACTTCTACATGTTTACAGAATCGACCGGCTGGTTGTGTTGAAGTTGTCTAATATTAATGGTCAACCCCTCCACCCATCAAAGACTTTCTTTAGAAAAGCACATCTTTGTACGTACTAGTTAGTCCCACAAATACTCCATTGCGACATATTTTGTTGGTATACCTAATCATGAACTATTTCATTGAACAGGGCCTTAGCTCTCCACACAGCGGCTGAGAGCGGCAGCCCGCCCGCCTGGACGTGGGTGCCCAAGTGCAAGGAGGATGGCGCCTACGACACGGTGCAGTGCAGGGGCTCCGACAAGGCCTGCTGGTGTGTCGACACTGCTGGGAATGAGGTCAGTTCATCATTATGGAATCTCTTCGTTGTTTTCGAAATGGCGTAGCACAGTGAATGCAGAGTTAAAATGCTTATCCATTTCATTTTGATGTGAGATTTTCGATTAAATTGAATTTAATGTTGTTTAATTCAATCAGCTTTTCTTATGATATTTTGCGGTTTTCATTATTTATTTATTACAATTACTCTCTGCACTAACAGTTTAAGTATCCAAAAGATTTGGCCTATAAATGAAATTCCACTTTCCAGATCGTCGGCACCCGAGTAACGAACTCCACCCCGCACTGCGAAGCCCCCATGAGCTGCCCCACCCCGAGCTGCGCGGAGAGCGCGGCGTGTGCGCACGGCCGGCGGCTGGACGCGCGCGGCTGTCCGGCGTGCGGCTGCAAGGACCCCTGCGCCGAGGCCAAGTGCAGGCCTGATGAGACCTGCGAACTGGTGCCTTTGGAGTGCGAGGTAAGCTTACAGAACAATATTTGTACACTTTGAAAGATATTGTTCTTCAAACACCAAAAATTGTAACTATGTCTCCGGATTATTGCAAACAACGTAAGTTTTATAATACATCGCGTAAGCTGTGAACTCTTGTCTTCTCGACAAGACACGTTATATTTATAATGTGAACTATCTCATTTGGATGGGATTATTTGCCGGTCAATTCTGTAAACATGTCGAAGTGAAGGCTCGGGTGAAGTGAACCGTCAATCCATATAATCAATTTGGAATGACAGCTCACTTCGTAATCACGTGACATCTTGATTATATGGATTCACGGCTCACTTCGTGATCACTTCACCTAAGCCTTCACTTCGACATGTTTACAGATTTTTCTTTTCGAGATTTCGGGGTTGGTGTCATAGTAAAAGTTGTTCATTATGATGACTACAATGACCCCTTAAGAGGTATTGCGTTTATTTTGTTACACGTTGTATAAAGCACTTTATTAAAAAATCATTAAGTACCAGATTTATATTCTTCTTAGTTTAATTTGCTGCCATTTTTTCCTCTTTAATTGCAATAAATAGTTCCGTTCCTTCATTAAAACGTGACTATGTCCACTTCCCAGGGCAGGTCGTGCCCGCCGCTGGCGCGCTGCTCGCC
>NDFZ01005417.1:278242-399585 GCA_002192655.3 Mamestra configurata
GTGTCGATTTGCTCCTCATGACTCTACGCCGTCGGTTTGCTGCCCGAAGCCACGTGAGTACCATTATTTTGACAATTAAGCCAAAGATACACTAGCGGACAATATTTTTCTCTACACGACGCTCAACGCTCATATCTACGTGTTTCGCGTTTCCCAGTGAGTCGCAATATTTAACGTGACGCGGAACAGGCTGCTCTGCTCCAAAAAATTTGTGTGGGACATTCCACGTAGTTGCTGTGGGTCATGTTCCGCAAAATGTTGCTCTATTTGGTCCAGTATATCTTTGGCTTTATTTTCCGCATCTTCGTTCCCGTAGTTTTGGTTCTACATGTCAGGGCCTGGAGTTCAGGAGCCTCGTTTAATTGAAGCTGACATGGCGGTCGCTACGTCCCTGTACTTGATAGTAATAAGCAAGGTAAACCAACACTGCAACCAACACCGTGTGTACAATATTAGGTAGTAGGAGTAGATACCTACAAGTACTGTCTACCAAGGTAGATATGACAAAACATTTTATTTTATCTTCTCCTGCAACGACACGAAGTAAACTGGCCAAGAAACATTGGCCAGTCAAACTACGTCCCAAATGTCAAATTAGGTACCAAGAAGTTAGTTAATGAATTGGCGTCTGCCACTAATCACAGACGGTCGGTCTGTCTAGTTTTGATCTTTCTTGCATCTGAAATACAACGCTCTTCTCTTCCATCCAGGCACGGTATGTTTCGAGAACAAAGACGAGGGTAACTGCACAGAGGGCGAAGTCCTGAACACGACGAGATGGCACTTCAACCACGCGCGCAACCGCTGCGAGCGGTTCAAGTACCACGGTTGCTCCGGCAACCACAACAACTTCAGGACCAAGGAGGATTGCAACAACGTGTGCCCTGGTGAGTCTACCATCTGCTTTTGTGGTGTCTGGCTTGTCAATTGTAATATTTGCCTTTGAGTTTTCAACCCCTTCATGTTTACCTGCAGCCTATTTCGTAATCCAGAAATGAATGGAATCGGTACACCCGTGTGTGCCACCAGTAGGTATCCATTGCGTGTTTTACGTTGTCGATCAGACGAGTTTTTAAACATATGAAGCGATGGATCTGGAGTTCCTTTCGATTATGAAAGGGCAGATATGCGATTGTATGAATTACGCAATTAGTTTACGGATTTGTATATATCTTCCTTAACTACCCTCAATTCTGATTGAAATTATTTGATCGGCTATTGTTGTTCCGACAATCAATGGATCTTTTGAAACTTAGGTTCTCCGAAATCTAAATTTCAAATTAAGAATTCTGTACTTTACAAAATATCGTGTTGCACGGTAAAGCTCAAGAGACTTCTTTCTTTACTACAACTAAGAAGTTTTTATTTTTCAAAACAGTGGCAGGGGAAGCTGCGCTATTGAAAACTAATAAAAAGAAGACAAGCCACGTATTGAAAGAGGAAGGCATGTCGTTATTTCTTTTGTATATAAATGTTATACCCTGTGATAACTCCATTAAATTGTCTTGCACTATATTCTAACAGCATGTTAGCTTCATTTGGCAATTTTGGGAGCACGCTTATGCATATAAGGATGCTTTTGCACTTGGACTAAGAAAGGCCTAGAGAAAGGGACCATTCTATTAACGATAACGATTTTCGAAACACATAGTATTTAAATAAATTAGGAAACTCAATTTCCTAATTAATTTAAACACCTTGTGTCGACATCTCTCATCCAACTCTCCTGTCCAGGTCTACCGGAAGGAATTACTTTTGAAATACGCAGCACTTTTGTGCTCGTCTATATAAATAGATAACTTATCCCAAAAATATTGGAGTTTTGACAGTCTTTATCGCTGATAGAATACGTCTTGGTCTTGCTAGAACCTATGATACCATCACTGAAGACGCGAAGGTGCGCTTACACTAGCAACTGCAATTGTTGTCAATCAATCCTGTTATTACCGTTAATGGACCGATGTTACCGAAACGCTCTAGTGCGGATTGCAAAAACATTGCCTGTGAAAGCGCATCTTTAGACATGATTAGATAAAAACTAAACTTGCAATGAGGCTGACGCAGCAGCGTCATACCTACATTTGACAAACGCCGACGCTAGAATAACAAGTAGTTCAGTAGCTCCAAGAGTCAAATTGGAGTCATTCAGTAGATTAGAATCTGTTAAAGAAGTAAATGCTGACATGAAGAGACTTATTACCTATCTCGAATAACATGTCGCTCCTATCCCTATCGCAGCACGCATCGACATCATTATTCTAAAATAAACGTATCATTTGGTCGAGTTAAGTCTGCACCTCGCGACAATTACGTCACACTAACGGTTATATACTCTAACGCTAAGCACGAACGCTTAGAAAAAGGGACTATGACTTTAAGAACACTAAATTAATGTTTGTAAAGTAGCGTCGGTAACATGAACTTTTAATATTGAGGTGTTCTTTAGTAATAGCTCAAATAAGGTAGCGGGAGAAGCGCCACATTCCAGCGAGGTGCAAATTTAGCTCAACCAAGTTGTAGCTGAAGACACTATAGTAGTGTTATGTACGAGTAAATCTATGCCAGTTTTCGAATGAATAACAGCCGTTTATCCACCGCTCATATAA
Source organism: Mamestra configurata (assembly GCA_002192655.3). Taxonomy (NCBI): domain Eukaryota; kingdom Metazoa; phylum Arthropoda; class Insecta; order Lepidoptera; family Noctuidae; genus Mamestra; species Mamestra configurata. The sequence goes on from NDFZ01005417.1 coordinate 280,849, forward strand.
TTTTCTTACTGCAGTACTGAGCCCATGCGAGAGGCTGCAAGAGAAAAATGAAGCTGCAGCACAAAAGTACGGCAAAGGAACGTTTATACCCAAGTGCGATGCCAGTGGAGCTTGGGAACCGGTGCAGTGTATGTCACATATTGGTAAGTGAAAAATACACTACGTAGTCTGCTAGTGGTCTACTCATTTAAGTTCATTTAAAATGTTATTTCTTTGTTGTCTTGTTCAGTAAAAAAATGGTGTGCCCAACGTCTGTTTCCGAAAATACTGTTTTTATATTTTTATAACCAATACCTTCCACTAAAGACCATGGCGTTTTGGTTTAGCAAAGGCTACCCTTAATTTTTTTAATAGATGGGATGGGAATTCATGAAATGACTTCTACCGCTCTGGGTAAAGTGGGAGGGAGTGTCAAACTCTCACTCACTAAAACCCATCCGTGTTCCTTCAAGACTTTGCAAGACTTAGCAAAGGCTTGTCCTTACTATTCCATTATTTTTTTTTGTTGTCATTCATCTCGTGTAAAACATTCCGTCTTTTCACAGATGTGTGTTGGTGTGTAAGCGCCCGTGGAGAACCTCTGAAGGGTTCGTTGGTGCGCGGCGCTGAGCCTTCATGCAACTTCAGACAGGCACGCAAGTGGGTGCAGAGGGACCCTCTCGATGAACGAGCAAGAGCCGACGAAGGTAAGGATAAACTTTTAACCGGAAACACCTACCTGTAAGTTTCATGTGAAAAACTTAGGTGGGTTGAGATGAAGTGATCTGACACCTTGATTGTATGGATTTACAGCTCAGCACTTCACCTAAGTTTTCATTTTAGATTTTTACAGAATAGCATTTCTGGCCCTGCAGTGCGATTCTGTTAACAACTCACCGTGTAAGCTTAGGTAAAGTGAACATGAATTGAGCTGTCAATGCATATAAACAATATGGAATGGCAGTTCACTTCATGCTCACTCCATGTTTAAACGGTGAAAAGTTGAAGAATAAACCGGCTGGTATTTTGGAGTAATATAAAAAACTTCTAAAAAGCTCAAAAACAACGATTACTTGATCTACATCAACTGTAGGCCTTGGAACAAACGAATATTTTTTTACTTCCTTTAACCATGTAAGTAGAACTTTACTAATAATAATAACTTTCCTTTTCCAGTACTGGAAGAACTAATCAGACAAATGACTGCGTACAGAGTAGACGAATTTGATGACGACGACGAAGATGATGATTTCGAACTCGAAACTGAAGTTCGGGAAGCCGAATCTATAGACAAGATGCTTCATGAAGCGAGAGATTTAGACGAACCCGCGATGGTTTCGGAGGTCGTAGAGCCTAAAGTTGCAGACACTACCAGAAGATTGGAGAAGAATCTAGAAGTTAATGTGGATAAAATCGTGTTTAGAACAAAGTGTCAGATGATGCAGGAAGAAATTGATAATGGTGAGTTGGATCAAGACCAGTGACAAAAGAATCAAATCTCAATACTATACTTACAGGGTATTTTAGAAGTGGGTGGTCATAATTTTAAGGTTGATGTTCTGTCTTTGATATAAAGTAAAGTAATACTTAATAGCACTTATTTTGAAAACCTTTAAAAATAACCTGACTGCAAAAAATTATTTAAAAGTTTCAAATAATTCACTTTTCAAGGTGGTTTGTCGCAGATTTGTCGTTAAAAGACAGTTTCAGGAAATAAACTTTTACACAAAGATTGCCCAACAAATCCTACTGGCCTTAAACCCTATAAAACTGATGTTCCCTAGGCGGAGAAGGTCCCCGCCCCCGTTGTCTAGAAGACGGCGAGTTCTCCCCGCGACAGTGCTCCCGCGCGCGCTGCTGGTGCGTGGACGCCGCGGGGCAGCGCAGGCACCAGGCGGGGACCGTCGCCGATGCGCCTGCACATGATCCTTGTGGTAAGTGCTTTTGAAACTGACCAACTTTTTGTGCAAGTGTAAAAAAGCGTATTTTAAAATTGGAACGTACTATGATAGACGATTGCATTATCCACTTATGAGCACTTACGGCGTACGGCATGTCATACAAGGTTCAAGTCCTTGTTTTTCGAAATAATGTACCGATTTTAATGAAACTTCATTCGCATTTAAGCAAGATACATGGGTCCAAAAAGTTAATTAAGAACGTCCAGGGTTCCGTGCCTCAGTCAGCAAAACGGAACCCATCCGAAGCCTCGGTGCGCGAGTCTGACTCGCACTTGTCCGGTTTTTTTTACTTGAACGCTAGCATTAGTTTCAGGAAATAATCGGATGATTGTGAATAGCCATGCAGATAAGCAGAAAATTGATCATTGACATCGAAAAAGTTTAACTTAACCATCTCCTGCACTTTATTACAGAACTGACACAAATAGAAACAGCAATCCTCGAGCTGGAACTCTTGAACGTAGAACATTCGGGCGCGGAGCGAGCTCGGGCTGGCTTAGCGGCCAGGCTGGCAGCGTTAGGTGCCAGGGTTCCTGTGTCCATGACGAAGGACAGGAGCACTGTGAAGCTGAGGGCCGTGCTCACTGGCTCGAGGGCTGTTGACTATGTCTACCATATTGAGAACTTGGTGAGTACTGAGAGAATATGCGTTATGGGTGGGAACTGACCTCTGGGACAAACAGACAAAACTAATCTTAAACATATAGGTTCGATTTCCTGTTAAACCTTAAGAAAAAAACGTGTGCGTCTCGAGAAGCCCGACAGAAGTGATAACTTAAAGTAATCATAGTTGAACTCAAAGAGATTTAAAGATACAATAGAACGGCTATTAGAAGAAATGTCACAGAAAAAACAGTGATCCATGCCTCAGTAACGCCATCTAGCTTTGAATAGCAAACGTGGAAATGTTCTAGAACTATTTATGAAAATTATTGAATTCTAATTTATTACTGGGTAGGTAAATAAAAACAAAATTTACGAAAATAAACCGAAGGTAGGTCCAGTCGTTTTACCATAACGAGAATTGCAATATAGCGTAATGAGCATCTCGGCATATTTTCTTAGAAAATGTTTTTCTTTTGGTGGACACAAATACGACTTGACATGCAGGGGTGTCACATTAGACAGCGACTTTTGTCCACTAAGACATAAGTATCGGATTTCGATTTTGTTCGTTATGTCCTGTCTATTGGTAGTATAAATTTAATGTCTTTGGTTGAACTATTTAATATGGGAAACGTCTGCCCGAAATACGACTAGCGCTATGGGTTAGAGTGAGAGAGGAAGAGCCTGCCAACCGTTGCCGTATGCGTGAGAGAAAGGGAAGCCAGACAGACTGGCGCCGTAACGCGTTACGTTACGAAGCGGTAAACCCTCCCATTAGAAGTTATCACTTCAAAAATCGAACGTCAAGACAGCTTAAACTTTTTAATGGCGCAATTGAGTGCACGTTAGCAGCAACTTTCTGAGCACAAACGTAATACAAACTTGAGCTCACATACAAACCTACTTTTCTAATTTGAGGGCCTAGGGATCACTACAAAATTTTAGCCCTTCTAAACATGACATATTCCTGCCAGAAATAAAACCAAGAAGACTTAAAGGACCACTTCTAAACCCTCTGTAATGCTATCAACAGGTGAAACAAGAGAAACTATCGGGTAACAAGGGGGGCGATGAGGTCGTGTTGGGAGCAGACGTCATCCGCAGCGAGTACCGGCTCGCCACGCCCAATCGGTCCGCCATGCAGCAGCGAGAGATTCTTAGCGAGTCTACTGTGAGTTTACACTACTTACGTATTCGAAAAAACATTTTATTAACCATACTAATATTATAAATGCGAAAGTGTGTCTGTCTGTATGTATGTTTTCGAAACCGAAAACCGATTTAGATCAAATTTGGCATAGATATACACTGGACAGCAAATAAACCGAGCCACCCGCTACCTAGGCACTCTAATTCGATTTTCTCAAAAACTAAATAACCTACAATTATCAAAGTTGTACCTACAGAAAGTGCGTTTCATGGTGATTAAAATTAAAGGAAAGTCATTGGATTTAATCAATATTTCAGTGTTTATTAAGGATTTTACAAAGAAGAGTCGTTTTCCAGTTGTGACAATCGTTAGTAATGATAAAGTGAAAAAAAAAATTAACGCCAAAAACAAAGATAAAATCAAAAAAAAAGTTTTTGATCAATATTCCGTATTCCCTCCCCTTGCTCGGATAACTGCCAGCATCCTTGTATTCATCGACCTTACCAGCCTGACGATAAAATCTTGAGGAATTGTATTCCACTCCTCTTCAATTGCGATTCGCAGCTCTGGAAGCCTTGTTGGAGCAGGTACCCGGGCTCGAACCCGACGTTTCAGCTCATCCCATAAGTGTTCTATCGGATTCAAGTCCGGGCTTCGAGCTGGCCAGTCCATCGTACGAATGCTCACGTCGCGTAGATTCTGGGTCACCACATGAGCAACATGAGGCCGTGCATTATCATGCATCAATTGCATATCCTGTCCGATATATCCTGCGTAAGGTACCACATGGTCTGCGAGGATTTCAGTAATGTAGCGATGAGAAGTCAGTCCACGTGTACGGCCCGTCGGTTCGATGAAAACTAACGCTGTATGTGCTGTTAACGAGATGCCGCCCCAGACCATTACAGATCCTCCTCCATAAGCAACAGTTTCCTCGATGCAACACTGAGAATAACGTTCTCCAGGGCGACGATATACTCTCTGACGTCGATCACTTCCATGTAGACTCACCCTGGTCTCATCAGTGAAGAGTACATTACTCCACTGCTCTAATGTCCAATCCCTATGCTCTCGAGCAAATTCAAGTCGTGCTCGACGGTGTGCTACCGTTAATGCTGGGCCTGTTGCAGCTCTTTTTGGGGTCAGGTTCCGTTCAGCAAGTCTCCTTCTGACGGTATCTGAACTTGGCGTTCGTCACGCACACTTTGTTGGACTTGAACTGCGTTGAGGTGGCGATATCGCAGAACAGTAATGTGGATATAACGATCATCTGCTGCTGATGTAGCCCTAGGTCTGCCCGTACCTGGACGGCGATCGAATGCTCCAGTCTCTAGGTATCGTCTGTAAACTCGTTGCACCGAAGATCTGCTGATTCGAAGCCTTCGAGCGACTTCACGTTGCGCAATGCCTGCTTGAAGTAATGCTACAGCTTGAGCTGCTTCCTGAGGTGTTGTATCCATTATTAATCGAAAAAAGTAGCAAAAACACACGCGTCTGAGCAAACGATGGACAAAAACTAAAGAAATGATAAGAAATATCCGACTATACTCATTGTAGAGAAAAAGAACGCTAATTTCAAACTCTGGTGAAAACAGAGCAAATCGTTAGCATTGTGTTTGTTGCTTGATTACAATGTGAGTTGACGGTACTTTCGAATTAATTTGTAGTCATTTTAATCACCATGGAAACGCACTTTTTGTAGGTATAACTTTGATAGTTGTAAGTTTTATACTTTTTGAGAAAATCGAATCAGAGTTCCTAGGTAGCGGGTGGCTCGGTTTATTTGCTGACCAGTGTAGTTAGAGTCCCGGGAATGGATATAGGATAGTTTTTATCCCAGAAATCATCCTTTAAGGGGGTGAAAAGGGGTGGAAGTTTGTATGGGAGTCCGTCATTATTGAAGATAAAACCAACCTTTAATAATAAATAATAATAAATGTTTATTTCAATAACTTAAGAAAATAAATAAACATAATATTTAAGCGTTTTTGAAAAATAAAAATGGCTGCCCAAAATAACTATTCCACTTGGACGAAGTCGCGGTCAAACGCTAGTTATATATATACCTGGTACCGGGCTGCCGGCCTAGTATCTGTCCTTTCCTGAAAAAAAACAGTCTTACTAAGTTGAGTCAGATGCAAAGACATAATATGTAAAAATATTAAGTAAAATTACTAAGTTAGTGCCTACAGTGGTAAAATTGTAAAGCTTATAAACAAGGTAAAAGTAAAGCAACAAAATTAGGAAATCTTTCAAACTAGGTAACTGATATTATTATTATTTTCTCACCAGGTTTCCGCTACAACTTCCTATCACACTGCACTTATAGTCTTAGCAGCTACTTCAGCATTCATCATCAGCGTGCTCTGTGTCCTTGTGATGCTGTATCGCGCGAGATTACAACGTGAACCACAGAAAGCTGAACGGTTCCTCCCAGCCGCCCCTCCAGTCTACGTCCTCTCTGCAGACGAGAAAGCGGAACTGGCAAGAGTACTACACGCCCCTCCTCCTCCTGTCCCACCCCTTAATGATGACCAAACAAGAGTATAAACATAACAAAAGACAGAAAAAATGCTTTAAAACTTTACTGTAGAACATGGATATGACAACTCAAATTTCCCGCTAAAACAACTGTCACTGAATGTGTTGCCAAGCTTAAAAATATTTGACAAAGAAAAAAATGTCTTTGGAATAGCTTGGACTTGACGTGACAATAAAATTATAGAGTCGGGATCAGACTTTCATAGCCCATACGAATTTATCTGCTAGTAATATTATAATTCTATTTACATGATAAACTTATCCAATTTACACACATTACTAATGAATATCTAGGATTATTGACTAAAATAGATTCCTTGATCTATATTTTATCAAATGCCTTAGTTATGAGCCTATGAACCGATTGGAAAATTTGATGTTTCTTTTTTGTATTGAAGTCATATCTGTGTAGTTGTGGTAATTTACGTATAGTATTACTTAAATACTGTAAAGCGGATGGTTTACCTACGTTACTCGTTAATGAAGCTATTGAAATGATAGTACAGGTACTAAAGTAATTATAGGGTCCAAAATAATATTGGCTAGAATTTTGAGTAACGTAGTTACATTCAATTAATATCTTACCTCTGTATTTGTAATTTTATACAAACTTAGTAATACGAAACAAAATTGTGTTCGCAATAGGTATGGGCCTGTTGACAGTTCCGAATCGCTACAAAGCAAAGATCAAAACGTGTTATTAGTCAAAGTGAAGATGAAATTGTAAGTACAGAGTTAAGTTTATAAAGACATCGATCAGATGTCGACAGCGAATGTAATGTATGATTAGAGACTGATAGGTGATGGTCGCATTCTCCTGAAAGAATCTCTGATTATTCCTGTGAACTATGCGGTAGTTACAATAAAAATCTGAGGGGCTACTCTCTAAGCCTGAAGTTCGTAGTTTCGGGCTTAGTTGCGGGCATATTCTACTCCGTATCACCTACGGACTTACGAATAGGTAGTTCCGAACCCGAACTAAGAATGAATGACAACACGATTTGACAGTAACTGTCAAATCGTGTTGTCATTAATTCTTAGTGGATAGGTGATACGGACTAGAATTATGCCCGCAACTAAGCCCCAAAACTACGGACTTCGGGCTTAGCGAGTAGCCCCTCTGATTCGTGTTGTCCTCTAGTGTGGCATTTAAGCATGAAGAGATTTGTAGCCATCGCAAAGTAGTAGGAATCATGTTCTGAATCTAGGAAACTATGACATACATACTAGAGAAGTGATTTAACAAAACAAATATATTGTCATAATTTCTAAAATTCAGAAGACAAGTATCTTGTTATGTTTTATATTAGTATAAGAAACTATTATTAGGTAAGCGCAGAGGTGCGCGTAAATTAATACTACGCGCGCCTTTACGTACTCTTTAGTTCCTCTCGTTGAGTCTCGCTCTCCATCACGGTAATAATAAGCTTTTAATCCAACACACTACTGCTTTAAAATTATTCCTAGAATCTCGGAAAAATTATATACACGAATCAGAACGTGGCTCGACGTAGAACTAATCTAGTCTGTTTTTTATTCATGTCCCTTATTCATCCATCACAAATCATTTTATCCCCTTTTATATTTGTAAATAAGAATATCTAATGCCTATTTATTTAAGTTTCATTGTAACTTTTTCATCAACCGTATTGGACAGGTACTTTCAATTTCATAGACGTTATTTTTAAGTTAAAACGCATATCCCAGCACCCATTTGACAATGTTTCGAAATAAATAAAGAATTTATTCATATTATGTGTAACATTATTTCATTAAATAAATAATTTTATAAACCGTGTTTTTTTACCCATATTTTTTTTTTCATAATCCGCAAAGGTGAAGTCAGAAATACAAAATAGCGAAATTTTATAGACGCTAAGGGATTTGACATTTTCTCATCTTGAGAAACAATACTAACAGATTTAACTTACCGTACCTATGGTATTTTGTTTTACTTTAATTTTCGCAAAGTATTTAGGTCTCATTAAACTTTCCATGCTTGGTATACGGCTTGTGACACAGTATTGTCTCACGCATTACCTTACCACCTTCACAACCGTTACCAACATAGAACCTTTACCAGTTTTACCGTACCTATTTAAGAACCGTTACCAGTTACCACAAACAACCATTACTGTACCACGTTTACGACTCGTCTGTTCAAGAAACAGGGAAGAAAACCGTCTTGAAAAAGACGAGCAACTCCGCCAAAGAAATAGGATAGCATCGACGCGGCGCGTGCATCAATCACGACACACGCGCGCGCCAGTTCGCTCTGATAAGAATTGTTTAGTGAAGATATCACGACGGGTCCTCGAGACATCAGCGGACACGCGACGACGCAGTTATATTCACGCACGCAGACATCTTCACTCTTCTACGACGCCCAGCGAAAGAGACCGGACCCTTGTGGAGTGTTCGCGGCGTACCCGCAAGGGGGCGCGGCTGGCGGGCATTGGCTTTGCCTTTGTTCCCGCGGCACCACCTTAAAGGTCCTATCTGTAAGGAAGAAGGAGACCACCTTCATTACGCGACGGGGCGCGTCGGTGTGCGACATTTTATAGATCAGACCGGTGTGCCAGACTCGATCGAATGCCTTTTCGGCAGAACCCAAACTGTTCCGGGCGCGGTGTCACACGTGGCGTGAGGTGTCACAGCGGAGTTACTCAAACACCTTGGAGATGGTGGGCAAGAGAGTTATGGGCCTATAGCTTTCCGGCTTCAGCACGTTCTTGTTCGCCTTGGTAGCATTATGACGCATTAAGACCGGTACTACGCGCCGACCCAAATTTAAGTTGCGAGCCCGCATGCCATGCGCGCCCCGAGCATGCGCGGCACGTCTTGGCGTGCGCCCGCATTCGCGGCGCGACCCACGCGCCCTCTAAAAACTGTTGGAACTGTCTATCAGCCTTTGGAGGAGGAATTGAAGAGTCTTCGGGTACACGTGATAAATGAAAGACTTGTTACTCTTTTCGATGACTATATTTTACTGTTCAACCTGCCCCAATTATATTTACATTTATTATGTTGCACTTGCAACTAGTGATATGATGAATCTATTTACAAAAAGCTACCGCCCGCGGCTTCACCCGTGTTTATGTCGAAAATTATCCCAAGGGAACATATTCCCGGGATGAAAAGTATCCTATGTGTTATTCTAGACTATAATCTACGTCTGTCCTAAATTTCATCAAGATCCGTTCTGCCGTTCTGACGTGAAAGAGTAACAAACATCCATCCATCCATCCATACTTACAAACTTTCGCGTTTATAATATTAGTAGGAAAGTAGGAATAGGATGGGAAGCGTCTGTCTGAAATACGACTAGCGCTGTGGGTTAAAGTGAGAGAGGAACTACCTTCCTACTGCTGCCGTATGCGTGACAGAAAGGGAAGCCAGACAGACTGGCGCCGTAACGTGTTATGTTACGAAGCGGTTTACCTTCCCATAAGAAGTTATCACTTCAAAAAGAAGTTACATCCGAATTGAGAACCTCTTTTTAAAAGTGACACCATAGTTACTTCGCGCCATTCATTCTATTCGTGTCGTTTGACGTTTGAAGAACCAATTCAAAAGCGTAAAACTACTCCATTTTTCATCGATATTATTTATCTGTACAATTTTGGAGACTAACATTCCGCCTGACAAAGATTTTGGTAATGTCAATTCCGCATTGCCTTGCCATCCTTAAAATTACTAATCCCAAAGTGTAATACCGACGTAATTTTTGTTATTAGTCATTACAATGTTTTATTAATTAAAATACAAATTAATACAATAAATATAAAACTTAATAATAGTCATAAATATTTACAATAGAATAACTCTAAATCATTATCAAAATATTCGACTGTTAAGTATTGTAATTTGTTAGTATCTATTTTGGTTTTCGTATAACTGTCACGTCGTCGATGACATTTCTTTCAGTTGACAAGTCGTGGGGGCCGGCCCTTGGGAGAAATTATTTAGAATGAATCGAGGAGGCGGCCTTGCTTGTTGCGCTGTTTGCAACGTGAAATCTCATCGAAGGTGCGGTCGTTGTCTAAAAGTTTATTATTGTAATACTGATCACCAACATCAAGATTGGAAAAGACACAGAAGTGAATGTGCACCGAAGTTACCGAAGCAGGGTTCCAAAAGCGATAATTCAGGTGAACGTTTGATGGTTGGTGAAGAAGCCACGAAGAAAGTGAAAGACGGAACTTCCAACGTCACAGAAGAGCGTCAGAAGGATATCTCGAAAGAGGGTAGTGATACAAGACATTTGAAAAAAACTAAAACGAAAAACGTGAAAAATTGTGGCAAGGAGGGTAGCGAGGACAGTGTTAGTAAACATAGTTCACAAATATCAACTGAAAACGTTAAACAAAGTGAGGAAGGCGCATCGAAAGCATCGGGACACAATGACAGCAGTGTGATATCTAGTGTAGTGTATACAAACCGCGAGCTAACGACTAGTAGTGCCATAACGTACGAGGGCTCCTCTGAGCAGGAGGTGTTGCGCGAGTCTGCGCAACTACTGAGCACAGTGGACTTCCCCACGCCTGGTACCTCTAATGTGTTGCGGGCAGTGAACAGGACTGACACAGCAAAGATGCCTGTACTGCCTAACTATGGGCCAGAGCAGGGTACGAGGGTGAAGGAGTACCCTGAGGCCTCATTGAAAGGTAGTGGGGCACCGTTTAACCACATGCCTAACAGTTACTATATGGATCCGAGTGATTCTTGTTATGAGATCTGTCACAGAGTCATCAGAGACATGACTCAGTATGGTGTTTGTGTGCTGAACAATTTCCTCGGTAAGGAGCGGGGACTGAGTGTATTAAATGAAGTGTTAGACATGTATAGATCAGGAATATTTACAGTAAGTTTTAAATTTTTATTACATGACCTCATTTTTGTTTGTCAATATAAAATATTTATTTCACAATGATTTCTTGTGTAAAAATAATAATAAATGTGTAAGATGATAAGCAATAACAATAAAAGTTGGTAAGCTAACATTTCACAGTCACATATTGTATTTGTTATGTAAACAACATGCAGAACAAGTTGTGAGCAATATTTATTAGTTATAATAATTGAACCTAATAACCTACACAAATAAAACATCTATAAAAGGTGATGTAGTATTGAAAACATTAAAATGACTACAATTTAGAGGAAGTTGATGTCTAAAATCTAACCAGAAGAATTTTTATTAGTAATGTTATCCTTATTATTTTTCAATTAATAACACTGATGAAGATTATTGTGTTAAATGAAAATGAGTTGCTTTTAAAACATTTCTATCACCCACCCCCATATTAACCTCACACTTATTTTTATTCGATCACCCTCATTGTTTGACAAAAGGTGACTGAAATTTCAAAATACAATCTAGCATAGTAAGTTGTAGATACAAATAATCTATTAAATTTAATTTAACTTATGTTAAATTTAATTGTGTTTTGTCAGTCAGTGTAATTCATAAATAACTGGTTCATTTACAAAGTACTGAGTCAGGGTAAAGAAACATTTATTTAAAATTTCTTCACCAACAACCCTTTTTTTAAAGCTTATACCAGTTTTTCATACACACTGATCAGATTTTGAGGTGGTGGTTGTAACTATTGAGGAAATATTAACCAAATAGCCAACTTTCTGTTTAACTTACGACTATTATAAATCCAAAAGTTTGGATGGATGTATGTTTGGTACTCAATAACCCCAAAACCATTATCTTGTTATTCCTAGCAGGTTTTGATAAAAAAATAAATTATTAGTTTATTCCCTCCTTGCTAGTTATCAGACAGAAATAGAGTATAGCACTCGGATTTTATATTAGAGAAAGGTAGTCTATGAGGAATAACCTAGCTATGGGCTAGCTAGGTTAAAACTTTGCCGAGGTTGACCTTTGAAGAGTGACTATCTTGACTTATTAACATTCCTCCGTGCCTCTGTATGTAGATCTTTGACTGTTGGTATGGGTAAAGAAGCCAAAAAATCTGACACCAGTTGCCATGAGGTATTATGTTACACTCTTACAGTTGCTCCACATCAAATACTAGTACACATCTGTATCTGATTAAACTGAAGGCCAAGCCCGACATATTTGGTAAAAGGCAGGGCATTAAAGGCGGGTCTCAATAATGTTAGAGACATTATTGAGACCCGCCTTTGATCAACTGTCAAAATAGCTACCGACACTAGTAGTAGCTAAAACATCATGTTCCCTTTCAAACATGACATTTCAGCTACTGTTGCTAGCTAATTTGACAGTTGGTTAAAGGTAGATATACATTATTGAAACCGGCCGTAAGATTGTAGTCAAACTAAAAATAAAAGTCATCTTCCTAAATATTTTCTTATTTTTAATCAAAATACTTATAAAAACTTGCATAATAATTAGTTAAATGATAATAAATATGACTTTATTAATTAAATGTAGGTATAAGATTCTCCTTTTTCATCTTCAACTCCATTTTAATTAAAATACTTTTGAATCTAGCAGAAATCCTGTTGTCCCCTGCAGCTGAATACTGGAGTATATAATAGCTGTAGTCTATTATTAGTGTTTCCTTACTAATTAGTGTAAAACAGTCACTTATTTTTAAATAGCTTGTAAGACAAAGACTACTTTAAGAGTTACAACAAAATGAACTTATAATTACTTTTTAACCATGTTATGTTTACAAGATGTAAACATACCATGGTTCATAGTAATTTTGGAAAAACAAATCTGTAAAATATTATTAATTTTTTTTTTTTTTTTTTTTTAATTATTTAAATTTAGAATATTAATTTGAAATCAAAACTGTTGATATACTTTTTTTTTTTTTTATCTTGCAATCGGTTCGTGAACCATTAGCAGATTTTGTGGGAGTCGGTTAGGTTGATATACTTAACATTATTGTTGCTTTGGTTAATTTGTTTACACAATTTAGTTTTACAGAAGTGTCCAAAAAACTGGCAGATTAATGTGATCCAAATACCCAAATATGTGTGACGGATAATAGCAAACTCCATAAGATTATAATAAAACTTTATTAAATGAAATATATTTAGAAAGTAGGTTAAACATAACACTTTTACACTTCTTTCTTTTTGGGTAAATTTAAACTAGATGAAGCCGGTGTTTCTTAGCTGACTACCCTGAGAAGAAACCAACTCGGAGGTCAAATCTTATGAGAACCATGTAGGTTAATGTCTGAAGTGGTCTTTTGAGGAAAGTAACACAGATTTGAGTGTATTATATAAATAATAATAAACATAATAATTTCTCTAAATATTCAGAACAGATAATTTTCAACACAATAATACCCATCCAAATAATAGTTTCCGATATATCCTTGTCTTATTGAGAAGAATTAGTTTACAATTTCACATGACATATTATGAACTTGCGGCATTAGCAATAACCCGGTAACACAATCATTAAAACATCTTATGTCATTTACAACCGGTCTCAATAACATATCTACCTTAAACAAACTGTCAAATTAGCTACCAACATTAGCTAAAATGTCATGTTTGCTTTTGTAACATGACGTTTCAGCTACTGTTATTGAGACCAGCCTACCTATTTTAATATTGGAATCACAACCATATAGTGAAACTGTATTTAATATATTTTCTGTATAATTCAGGCTGGTCAACTTGTATCAAACCCTGCGAGCACAGAGGCCCAGACCATCAGGAGTGACCTCATACACTGGATCGACGGCAAGGAGGCCAACTGCCAGTACATCAGACAGTTAATTAGTCAAGTATGTATTAATTATCTTATTTACTTACATAATGTAATGGCTGTATGTAAAGGAGTTTGCAGAGAAACACTAGCCAACCTAGGCAGTGAACCTAGGACTCATGGGCGTGCAGTCGGCTACAAAGGTAAGGGTAGGCAAGCCAATACATCATGCCCAAAAAAAAAAAACTCACCACATTATTCAGTGTTGAAATCACGATACTGTCGGTACGAAATTTTTTTTTTGGGCATTATGTGTGGTCTGGCCTACCCTTACTGTAGCCTACTGCACGCGCATTAAGGACCCCACACACGTCGCTCGCTTAGAAGTCTTGCAATAACTTGTCACTTGACCCACAATTAAACCATCTCAATAGAAGGGTCCTTAGTAGAAGTTATGGTCTTTTGGGTCAAGCCAGAGCTTTACTAAAAAGAAGAAGCCGTAAGGAAAACTTGTATCATAACCATAGGCGTATAAAGGAGGGGTAGGCAGTGCCCACCACATAATGGTCTGCTCCCCAACCCAGGATATTTGGGAACTGATTCGAGTCAGTCATAATAGGTCGCAATAAATTAGGGACTGACCTGATTTTTTGGGGTGTTGCTAGCATAGATAGTGTAGTGTGCTATAGTGTACACTGCGTGGTGCACGGAAAACTTCAAAATTTTCGGTTGTACGTAAAAAGTGAATCCTCCGTAAACTTCTAAAGTTGACAGCATTTTCTACAATTTGAGAGCAACCATAGCTCCGTAGGTTTAATTGAGGTACTACAAAAACTTTGTAATTGAAGTTTAAAAATGGAACCTCGCGATTGCAGGACTTTTTAAAAGGAAATGATGGACATCTCAGTGGTCACAAATCAAATGATTCTTCTCATATACTTAAAATGAAATCAAGTACCTACAGTTAATAAAAACGTATGAAGGAACTTGACAGGGTAGGACTGGCCATACATTCGAGGTGGCGTTTGCAGCCGGGCCCCTAGGCTACGCGGGCCCCCACGGCGCTGGCTTGCCGGGCTTGCTGCAAGCCAGGCGATAGGTAGAGTAGGGGGCCTGTGCAGCCTAGGGCCCGGCTCTTACCGATGACTATCACTTACAACCTTCATATATAGTAGAAGATGGTTCATACAGGATGCAAAATTTCGAGCTCGCTTCGTTAGCTCTTGCATTCTATGCTAAATTCTTGAGCTTTCCTGCATAAGTCAATAAAGTTACTTTTATATAAGTATGGATGGTAAATAAAAAATCAAACCAAATAAAAAAATACGCCAATGACCAAAACAGAATGGCCCTTTTCAGTTACTAAGGAAAACGCAGCATTTCCCTTACGTGCTACGTGATTTAAGTCATGAACGTTATTGACAAACACAGGAAAATTGTTTAATAGTTTCCCATAGGTGATAAAAAAGTCATTTCTCACATATTAAATCATATATTGGTCAGATTTATATACGTATATTTACCTAAAAAATATTAATGTAATATAATGTAATAAAAATATAAATATAATGACATTCACAAAAACCCAAGCTTTCCAAATCTGGTATCAACGACCCACACGGAATTATATTATCATCTTTCTTCACTTGTTTGCCAAACGGATTAGCAATATTTGCGTAGAAAGAGCTACGTTTGCCATCGTTACCACAAATCGTGCGCTTGTTTGACAACAACGGGTTCGAGTTAGCCAAAGCAAGTGTTTTATTTGATTCGTTGTTGACACAGACAGAAACTTGTCGCCATTTTTATGGAAATTTTAGTTAGGAGTGTGAACTAGGGAGTCAGAGATCATGAAGACCCCAAAAATCTAGAACGAAGAAGATTTGTCTCTTACATTATTATCACCATCATTTGTATCCTTGTTCCACTCTCTGCCAAGAAAAGGCCTCCTCCATGAAGTATGTGCCATGCTTCCTTGGTCTGTACGACTGTGATCCAGGTCTAGTGAGTTTTTTCACGAAGTTTTAAACTATTTCTACTTTAAGACAGTTCTTGCTTGACAGTTCCACGCAATAGGGATGTGTACATATTTTTTTTATCAAATCAATAAAAAAATACGATGCTAAAACACAAAATAAAGATAAGGAGTGGGGGCTTGTAACGTCACTTTCGAGTAAAAAGTTTACTGGTAAGTGACTTCACACGAGTTTTCAACGCACTGTATCGTCTTAATTTTTTGTATACGTGACAAAAGAAGAAATACGTGTCCAATATTTTTTGTAAATCAAGATGACGGACTAGACTTTTTGAATTGCTCACATTTTAAAACTTACTCCTAAAAGTGTTCTCCCATTCTTCAGTATATTATCCATTATGTTTTAAATGATAATAAATGATATTAAATGCATTTTATGATATAACCAGCATACAGTGTAAGCTTGTGTAAATAAAAATAAAATGACGAGCACAAATCGATGCGTAAAGCTGGTATCATACATGCATATGTACCTAATATGTCATCAACATGATACATGTTCCAAAATTATCAAAATTGTGGCACTAATTACACTATTACACGCTGTTTTTCATCCCGTCGTCATATTACTAATTGCTTTTAAACAAAACACCAAAATTTTTAAATACACATACGAAACAAAATACTGTCTGTGTACCCCTGAGTGCTGTTTTTTTATGCAAGTTCTCCATTATGTGGGGAATTGATTCTTCTAGCTTCTGCTGAAGTGAAGCCGAATTAGCTTGATAGTCATTACATCAAGTTAAAGATTTTAATATGAAGTGATGATATCTGTCGAATGCCTCTGAAGAGTCAACATTTTACGGTTGATTGCCATGTTAGGTACTTAAGGACGTCTGGAAATTATCTTATATCGATATGCTTCGAAATACCAGTAGCCGAGTCAAGTACTCTTGAGGGTCTTGTAGGCGATAAGCAAAGGAATGTCTAACGTTGGTTGGACTCTTTTATAGTGTGTGTCTCAAAAGATACGATGTAATTTCGTAGTCTAGTGTACCTACTCTTAATATCGCTTTGTGCTTCCTCTACCCTTTTTTTAAAACCCGATAAACTATTCCTAAATGTGTTATTTTCCTTACTCTGCTATTCTTTCCTGAATAATTTCCTTCAATCGTTTCTTCTGGACTATTCGAGGTTCATTGCCTCGACGCTTTTCTGCTAGTCGCCCGCCACTGATTCTGGTTTCATGTACCTACTGGAGTTAATTATAATTAACTAGCGGACGTCACGCGGTTTCACCCGCGTAGTTCCCGTTCCTGTGGGAGTAAGGCGAGTCTATGTTACTCGCTGTTAATGTAGCTATCCATTGCTGAAAGAATTTTTGAAATCGGCACAGTAGTTTTCGAGTTTATTCATTACAAACATACACATTTTTGTAATTAATAAACTCGAACACATACAAATTTTTCCTCTTTATAATATTAGTGTAGATTAGTGTAGACTACTGTATGTGCTACCCACGATCAACTGTTCAGTACATGATCAATGGTACCCCACCAGGGTCCCACATTGGACCGTGTACCCACTAAGTACAGGATACATACAACATACAGAAATGTTGAAAAGATCACCTGGCACCAATTTAAGTTTAGGGGTCCCGCAGGGTACAACTCAGGGCCCATTTCCATATTAAAAATGGTACTATAACATCACACCACAGATATATTAGGTAAATAAAATAAATTGCAAGTACTCAAGTGCTTATAGTGTTATCGACTGATTACCGATATCCTTTTCAATTGATACTGCGGGCGGCGCCAACGATTGCGTTACGCAGACATTCCATTGTTTGCCAAAATTGATTAGGACATAATCTACAACTGCTGGCCTAATTTTCATGAAGAATTCTCTGAGTTTATCTTGTAAAATTTATTTGAGATGACTTTATGAATAAGATTCCTGAGAATCTTATCATTATCATCACAGATGCCACAATGCACGTATGTTTATTCAGATAAGAGAGAAATATACACTTACCTGTCTCGTATTGATATTAGAAAAAGCAAACAATTCGATTGTCTTATTTAGTCACCTCTGAGTATCTTAGGATCTTCTTTTTGCCATGAGACCTTTGTTTTTCTTAGAAAATACTTTTTCCTGCTACTTCGCGCATAGCTTACCTGTTTTACATGAACCCTGCATTTTTGTAGAGTAAAAAGCTTACGGCACTCGATACTAATGTAACTTCTGCTAGAGATAACTTCCTACCAAACATTATACTTCTTCACAATTTTTATATATTCCATCAGATCACCGCTGTATCCGCAGCAATTAATCTCAAATGATTACCTAATCTACATCAATTCTACTCAACATAGAACTTTTCCACTTATAACGAGCGTTCTCATAACGTTCCTTTGTGAAAATGCAATCAAAACGTAATTAATGCCTTTTGTATTCCAGGTTGACAATATCATACTGAGAGCGAACAAGATGGTCAACAATGGAAAGATGGGGGACTTCGTCATCAATGGAAGGACAAAGGTAAATAGTAAAAGTATAGAATAAGCATAAATCATCATTATGAAGACAGTAACTGTAGAGCTCCGTGAGAAATA
Organism: Mamestra configurata; assembly: GCA_002192655.3. Classification (NCBI taxonomy): domain Eukaryota; kingdom Metazoa; phylum Arthropoda; class Insecta; order Lepidoptera; family Noctuidae; genus Mamestra; species Mamestra configurata. Next base: position 299,348 of record NDFZ01005417.1, read on the forward strand.
GATGGACCAAAGCAATACTTAACTCAATTCTGACAGCAAGTATCATTGCTATGTTCCGGTTTTAAAGACATGGGTACCGACTGCTGATAACGACAAAATTACAAGCATAGCATAGGATACATAAATATCAAATCTTCAGAAAATTTTGAAACCCAATCATCATAATTTCAGTCACCGCAGCTGCTAAATTCTAAGAGACAAGATGTAAGCCGCCACAAATAAGTGTGAACTCGTCTTGATACCTCACTCTCCTTGCAAGAGCTAGTATTGTATGACTTTATTAATTCTCGCATTAAAATTCAATGCAATGTTCGCTTTCTCATCAACTGTTATGTCAAGATTCCAGTTTGACCTGAAGCTTGACACTATAAGTAGGTGTTAGAAGTAGTACAGCTACATCGACTTATTTCATCTTCAACTGCTACACGGATTAAGGAAAGTTTTACTTCGATTGAAATACCAACTCTTACGAATTTACAAGGAAAACCAACCAAATACCAATACCAATGTTTTATTACTTCGCCTCTATTTCAGTATGAACATGTTCTAATCCGTGACGTGAGGCGTCATCTACCAAAGTAGAAACTTGCCTAAATTCACACGCAACGCTTTCACAGTCCCTTTTTACGTAGAACAAAATGTGTCGAAAACATGCTATGCGGAAATCGAAAGCGTTACTGAAGTTATTGGAGGCTTGGACAGAAATGCGGAAGAGTTCATATTCATAGGATTGCCTATTCAGAAAGTCAGTATCCACTTAGCATACAAATATCTAGGTGATAATTGAGATGATAGGTGCGGGTAGTCAGATACTAGAAAGTCTGGCACCTGGATAGGTACCTTACCCTATCTGAATTCTGAACCTAAACACGCTTTTGCCTGGAATTAAGCTGGTGAACGTCAGATAGCAGCCAGTCAATGTAACATTAAAATTCAGCATCATCTGATCAAAAGCCGACTCGAACACGCACAGAAAAAAACAGGCGGAATGCAGAGAAATAATTCATATTTTATGCTAATTCTGTGGTCCTTACAAGGCACGTGTCTTGGTCCGCATCTGTTCATAACACCCAAATAAACCACAACGTAACCACATAACGATGACTAATTCTAAGCGTCCCTCTCTTCGGTTGCATAATGATCTCTTGCGAAATTGCACGCTCTTTTATACGAGGCCTGACGTAAGCTGAGCTGACCTCGGCTAACGGTTAAGTTTTGGCAATCAGTTTGTGGTAATCCTTGCTGATTTTACTTAGAATTGGCCAGGAATGTTGAATTTGAATGAGGTTCTACAGTAGCAGGTTTTGCATCTCGTTGTCATTAGTAACCGTCAATACGAAGGGAATATTATGTTAGAAGCTTCTGTTGCGGTCAGTGTCTTTGTTTGCTCTCACACACGAATGCAATAATTTTATTGCTGTTTTTATTGGTATGACTTTAGACATTAATAAATAATATTGAGTTCATCATTTTATTGAATAATCCTCCCATCCGAATCTCGGCTACTGTGGCCAATCCCCACAGAGATTAGCTAAGTACTTACGCAGGAGATATTATAGTGCACAAATGTGTGTGAGAACACAGTTGTAATTCTTTTACTGTACTCCCATAGTCCGATGGAACGGCTTTCAGAGGCACCGGGGTATTGCACCACCGACTCCAAATTCTGAGATGCTACTGAGAAATTGTTAATGGTAAACCCCAAAACACTTTGCCTGACCCGGGAATCATACCCAGTACCTCACGCTCAGCAGTCGCAGTTTGCAATCACTTGACCAACGAGGTAGTGAACATTAGCCAGACATATATTTAGGTCATAGTTTCTAATATTTTAACCTTTTGCCACGAATTTTCCTTACATTTTGTCACATATTTGTGACGTTTGGCGTACAGGGCACGCGCTTGATTGTCATGTATACGTGACAATGGCGTTCAAAAGGTTAAGCACGCTCATCGATTCTACTGTACACTTAGTTTCACACTCAAGCTCCTACTGCCCCTATCAAATCAATATTTCCATCAAATACTAGGCGTAACATATCCAATGCGTATCGATTTTCTACGAATAGAGGTAGAATAGCGTTAATAGTAAATATTTTACCGAATGAGGTCTATGCTAGCTAACACACACCTTCAAAAGTTTTCCTGTTAAGTTTTGCTCCGTTGACGATACATTAAAATCACAAGGCCATTTTAACTTCAGAAGTCTATACAATTTTATCGAAACCTTAAGTTGATCAACTTTTTAATGTTAACTGTTGGTCTAGAATTTGATTGCATTCTGAAATTCGTGAAGAAGAATAGTTTTTACTGCAAATCATCGCTGTTTTGAAATGATGATTCCTGTACATTGAATCTTAATTAATCGCACTATCATCTGATTGACCTTCATTTTGATCAAGTCCCTTATATTAGTCTTTGAAGAGCTTGGTAAACCTGCCAGCCCACATGTAAGCCTATTGAGTCATAGAACCAGATGGTGCTATAACACAATGGTGGACTGTTGCGACTGATTGAGTGTTCTCTTCACCATGCCTTGTATGAATAGGAAATCCTCCTTTATTCGATGTGTGTGCAACATTGCCGTCATAAAATACAGAATCAAGCTGTAAATGCCAATGTACTTAGTCTGTTTTGATAGTAAGATTACGAAATATCACCTGATGAATTATCAAGCATTCTTCAGCTTATTTTATCAGTGTTGACTTTCCATTTAATAATCCATTTTATTCATAAAGATATAAATTTGTGATACATGTTAAACATGAGAAATTAATGAAGAGATAGAATAATCTAGCACTAAGTTGAAACGAATTCGTTTTCTAAATATTATTATTTCGTGTAGCCTACTACACGTCTCCAAAAACTACCGTTTAGCTGGCAGAGGGGGGGGGGAACACTTTACTCAAAAATTAGCACTTTAAAGCTTAATATATCGCAAACGTATCCCTGGATAGAAATATAGTTTTCTTGTAGGGGCACCCTAAAAATATATTGCCAAAACAATACTCCTACCAAATTCCAATTTTCTAGTGCTAAGCGTCTCTGAGCTAAACCGCGGACAGACAGACAGACGGACATGGCAAAACTAAGGGTTTACGCATTGGCTTCTTCTTGCTGACAATAAAGCGAAACGTTGGTCGCCGCTTTGTAGAATGTTTGCCACCACAATCCGGCTGAACGTGAGGTAGTCACATTGCATTACAACGGTGTTTTTCAATTCGGTGCGCCTATTTGTAATACGGCGTGTTATACGATATGGCTGCGACATATACATAGGTACTTACGAGAAAAGAAAACTTTAAACCCCTTTTTCAACAGTTTGCCATAGTTAAGTTAAGAAAGGAACATATTTATTCAGAAAGTAGTTTATTTTTTCTATTTATTATGGTATCGTAAAATAAATTCCTATACAAATGTCGCCCACGTCTTAATCGGGCCGGATCTCAACGGCACATTCACTGTTATGATAATTGTAATCCTTACGGCCGGCACGTGCTAGTTAAATATTTACATAATACAATTTAAATATTATTGAAGATAGTACTAATTTAAATATAAATGACTTTGAAGTTTACTAACATAAAACCGGTTTAAGACTGGGAACCCTAAAGGAGAATTTTTCAGAAGAAAAATAGAAGGGTTTAAGACCGGGAACCCTCAAGGAGAATTTTTCAGAAGAAAAATAGAAGGGTTTAAGACTGGGAACCCTCAAGGAGAATTTTTCAGAAGAAAAATAGAAGTTAATAAGATGCAAGAAGAAGCAGCAACCTGGCTAATTAATCATAAGCAAGAACTAGATGTAAATGCTGTGGTAAAAATACTGGCCAGTCATCAAGGTAGTAAAGTGTCTGATTGCCCAGGATGCGTTGAACTTACATTTAAGGATCAACACTTAGATCTAGCGGGGAGGAGCTCGTGGCTAAATAATAACAGTCGCACGGGTCGATCTTCAAGGTAAAGCAACGCTTGCCGAGGTTGATCTGTGGATAGATGACCATCTTAACATATCAAAACTCTTCTTTGCCTCGGAAAGCTCGTCAATCCGTTGGTCCCGCTGTTATTTGTAGATCTTTGGCAGACGTTACGGATATACTGGTATTCAGCTGAATCCGGTTTGACTGGAAGCCGACCCCAATATTATTGGGAAAAGGCTAGGCAGATGATGACTTAGATCTAGCGGGGGCTACTTTAAAGCCTTTTCTGGATCAAAAATCTACGCTAACTTCAAGACAAACAAATAATTTCCCTACGATATAATCAAGTTCAAGACCATCGATACGAACAAGTTCAAATAACTAATATCTTGTTCAAACAACCTAACCTATTCGTTCTTTTGACAGTGAACCTTCATTCATCTATTAAAAACAGCTGTCCTCAACGGAACCTTGTCCCGCTAACTTTATACAATGTCTGCCGGCTAAATCAGTCTCTATCAACAAATGTGCTCCATTGTCAAAGAAATCTCCAACTGTTCACAAAAAAAACCATAAAAAATTTAAACAGTTGCATTCTTTTTGTCCTCGTTCTAGACTGGCCCGGACAAGGATGGTAATGGAACGTATGGGTTTCTATTGTTCTGGATTGGCCAATTTGTAAAACAAATATCCCACTCGCACAAGAACTTATTTACACTTCTACCCTATTGTTTTAAACACATTTCCTGTTAATTCGTTCAACAGGAAAGGTGTGTGAATATTTTAATGGCTTACATATAAATATTTTATGGTGTAGATCCACTTTGGCTAGCTGTAGTACCTAGTCCTACCATCAACGGAGTCTATAGTCTAGTTTGATCTAGTCTCATCACGTTTAGTTGCTGCTGCATCTTCTTCAAAACTTCCTTTATCACCTTTCTTTGCGTTTCTCTTTTCCTTCCAGTATCATCTTTATCGTCATCATCCACAGCCTGACTTCGCCCACTGCTGAGGCAATAGGCCTCTCTTTAAGTCTCTCTCACATTAAATATTGTTTTAACGTCGCCTAAGAGTCTGTCTTCACCAAGTTCACAGAGAAATGACCTTAGAGGCTCAGTGAGATCACATACACACAATATAATTGATTTATTATTTTCTTTATCAGCTGTTGATAGCTTGGCGTTATCTCAACGATTTTCATTCCATTCATATGGTGTAAGATGACTGGTTTCCAGTGGTTTAACGAGCCCATGTGGTGTTTAATTCAGTCATGGCTGGGGCGCCCCGTGATGTAGATTTTATTGAAACGTTGTTATCTTGATATTGTTATGGCAATTTTTGGTCTTATCTGCAAAAGGGTTTCCTGTTTCCTGGCTGCTTTTTTATTTTTTCGTATTGTGCTCTTTTTTTGGCAATTTTATTAGAGTTAGCAGGATTTCTTTCTAATATTATTTGATTATTTTCACTTCTTACTTAATATAAATTTTAATATTTTATTAGGTATCTCGAAATAGCCCTTGAATAAACAGATTTCCGCAGGAAACGTGTGTGGTATTAGGGTCACTGTGTGTCCCAGTCCCAGTGCTCCCATGCTCCCGTTCTTGGGTCTTAAAGTGGGTCAGTTCTTAAATATTGGGTGTGTGGGTGTCTGGTAGGCGCCTGCTTGATAAAGTACTTACCTGAGGGCCAATTCTACAAATTTTTAAACAATGACGTTGGCATTTGCATCTCAGTCGGAATCTGTCAAAAAAAACCTCATTACTAGGGTTCCGTACCCAAAGGGTAAAACGGGACCCTATTACTAATCCTCCGCTGTCCGTCCGTCTGTCACCAGGCTGTATCTCATGAACCGTGATAATTAAACAATTGAAATTTTCACAGATGATGTACCTACTTATTTCCGCTATCGCTATAACAACAAATAAATACTAAAAAACAGAATAAAATAAATATTTAAGGGCATAAAAAGTCTGTTATATGGGAGCCCCCATATAACAGACTTTTTTTATGCCGTTTTTATAGATACGGAACCCTGCGAGCGCGAGTCCGGTACGCACCTGGCCGTTTTTTTTTTTTTTTCATATATTTTTAACAGATTGCGATTGCTATGCGACTGCGAACGTTGCTTGAAAATTAGTAGAATTGGCACTCAGGTGTGATTATTTTTATTTGTTAACTCTGAGTAAGCATGCAAATTGTAAAATAATGGATTAAAGTCAATAACTTATAAATAATATACTTATTATAATTATGAAATCCTGTCAAATAAGTACCTACAATGAATCAACCACAGAATGTGGTCAGATAAAAATGTTATTAATTTTAATAAGTTTATTTTTAATATTTAGGTAGGTACTTACTTTGGTATTTTCGTAGTAGTCGCAAAATCCTAGTAAAGTTCAACAAAAATATAAGTAAGTAGGTACCTACCTCAGTAAACTCTACAAACACCACCACCTACTTGAAATCTATTCCGCGCCAACGTTATCGTTATCATTCCGCAAAAGTAATATCACCAAGGGGATCGCTAGTTTGCGCGATAAAAACCAAAATAACGCGCGCGATCGCGCATGCGCGGTGGAGGCGTTGCGTACGTGACTTGTAGCATGGCGGCGGAGGCGAGGAGCGCGGGGTAGCGGGGGGGCGGGTGACACTGTAAACATTAGTAAGAATCATAAGCGAATCCCACGCCGACATCCCTCTGTTTACAAACTATTATTCGATTAACACGACCAATCTAATTTGGCACACATCTTCTTCCGCTTCAGCAATAACATAAGTGCAGACCTAGGTCTTCGTCCGCTAGCCAGCAATGTTGACTCTGAAAGCGTTAAATTTACACAGAAATCATGTGGTTTGCTATTTTTTGTTGGCGGTTGTTGTTAGAGGTCGGAATGTTGATGATTTGACAACAGAAAGCTCTTAAGACATCGATTTTAGAAAACAAGAATATATTTATTATTAAGTAATTTTAATATTCAACATAGGTTTTGTTTAAAGAATTAAAAAAAATATTCGAAGCGGTTTGATAAAGATCTCACAGTTAAGTAGGTACCTACTTCTGTATGAGGCTCTTAGAAGAACTGCTTTCCTGTAACTAAAGGAACTGCAAGGAACTTCATTCCGGCCATTCCTTTCTCTTGAGCCTCTTTTTCTCCCGGCACCGGCGAACTTCTATAAGTACATATTTTGTATTTTTTATGATTTTTGTAATTCTTATATATTAAGTACCCACCTACTTATAAGAAATAAGTATATAAAAAAAATATGAGGTAGGAATGTAAAGTAAAATTAATTAAGGAAAAAAATAATAATAAGAGAAAATTAGGATAGGAGGTGAAAAAGAAACTAACTACTTAACTATGATTTGAATTGATGTGTCATTGACATTGTCATAAATGTCAAGAATGGTGTCAAGTATATCTAACCTACCTACTCATTAAAAGCAGGAATGCCAAACCCTTGAACAGTTAGGTACCTTCACCACGGTTGATTCATTAGTTACTCATTATCATCAAACACGGTCAGTCACGTAGCTTTCTGAACATTACATCACAATGTTTATCAATAATTACATGTGTTTGAAGAGAACCACCATTGTTTTGAATACGGTCAAATGGCAGGAGAAAGCGTGCAGTCACGGTTAATACTGTGGTGAAGTCAAAGATTAGTTCCAACCTATCCGTGTTTTTTTTTTTTTAGTTAGAGTATCTGTATGGAACTGACTCCATTCATCCGCAATCCCCAGATGGCGGTATAAAATAGGGTTGCCACCCGTACTATATTTTATGGTATTGAAATAAATTTTAGTCAATTGTACTATGTATATAATTAATATAGAAGAACAATATAGTACGCAAAATACTATATTTTTAATGCTTACTCAAATGCTGAGGAGTCTTACAAATACAATCCCATTCAATGGCGAAATAGATCAATACACGACGCACCAAAAATTCCGAGCTCGCTGCGCTCGCTCTAGTGGCTTATTCCCAGGAGCTCCATAATTTTATTAGTTAAATAATAAAATACTAAAATTGTTCCCAGTGACTCCAAACCAAATTGTGTAAGGTAATTGCTAACATTACGAATGTAAATTCTCTGGATGTGGAAGATCCAGCAACAGCTTCATCTTGGTTCTCACTCATTATCTATGAATTCGCATAAACATGCATCAATTCCAAGAGCGCAAGGTCGACTATCCTATTTTGCTATTGTAAATTATGGATTGCCTGGGAATAAGCCGCTCTAGCACCCTACGTTCTCATATTTCTCAAACCAATCAGCATAAGTCCACGACTTGACAAACGTGATGCTAATTACGGTTCTTGTTTGCCTCCCAAAAAAAAACAAAGAAAGGAGAACAGGCTCTAAATATTTTTTTCTAAATAAATAACCAAAAACGAACCAAATTTTGCAATTTTTCCTGAATTTTGCAAATGTACTATTTTTTTGCAATTAATTACAATATTTAAAATACAATATTTCTCATAAAAAAGGTGGCAACCCTAGTATAAAAACTCATTGGCGTCGTAGTCTTCCGAAAAAAAAAGTTGTTTATTTTGTTTTGACGGGACCAAACATTCCACATTCAAAAAGTGCGCACGTGCTTTGGAATCAGGAAACGACATTGTGTGGGAGACCTCGACACAGCTTGCCGCATTGTATTTTATCCGAGGATTAGCAGTTTAACCTCTGTGTAATTATAAGTTAATTGTGTAATAAAATATTACAATCTCTGCAGTGTTTACAAATAAATGTACTTAATTATAACAGAATCATTGATATTGATAAATTTATATAGGCTCAGTTAGATACTTCTGCACGTAACTGTAAAGTTCAATATCAAAGTAACAAAATTCATGACGTAGATACTGTACAATTTTTAGGCCTGTTTATTTACCGGCAGCTGAAGTGGAAGGATCACATTGAAGCGCTGTGTAAAAAAATTAGTAGTTCTTCGTACGCTCTATTTAAACTTGCTCCGACAGTAAACAAAGATGCACTACTCTCAGCATATCATGGACTTGTGGCATCTATATTAAGATACGGTATTATTTTCTGGGGTAATTCGACAAACAGGGAAGCCGCTTTTAAAGCCCAAAAGCGATCCATCAGAGCCATGTTTAGACTACAAGTAACGGATAGTTGTAAACCATATTTTAAAAAGCACAAAATTCTAACACTACCGGCCCTGTACATTTATGAAACTGCCTTATTTGTTAAGTTAAATCCATACTTGTTTCCTCACCTATCCGATACTGTTAAACGTAACAGAAGGTATGACATGCTACGCGGACGGAAAGCCAAAACAGCTTTAATGCGGAAAAGCATTTTCTCCGTAGCCCCACAAGTGTACAACAAGATTCCAAAGTCAATTAAAGAGTTAAATTTAAATGGATTTAAAAAGAAACTTAAAGAGCTACTATGTTATAAATGTTATTATAATTTAAACGATTATTTGAATGATAATTTGCTATCCTAATCTGAATGATAATTTGACATCCTAATTTAAATCTTAATTTGACATCCTAATTCAATTGTAATATTAACTGTGACATCTACTATGTTATAAATGTTATTATAATTTAAACGATTATTTGAATGATAATTTGCTATCCTAATCTGAATGATAATTTGACATCCTAATTTAAATCTTAATTTGACATCCTAATTCAATTGCAATATTAACTGTGAAACCTATTCTTACTTTTTATCCGACTCGGTCGGTCATTGATATGATTGTCATTAAATCTTACTTTGTCATCCTTGATAACCTGATTGTGTTCTACGATTTATTTTTAAGTGACGCATCTGAATATTTGTAACTATAATATGTAATTTATGAAATCAATACCTAATTTTAATGTATTCCTTAATTTTTTGTATGTACCAAACATTTGCACGCCACACCGGTAGAATGTGATGATTCCACTGACTAATCCTAAGACCTTAATTATGTACCATATTCGGACAAATAAATGATTATTATTATTATTTATTTTATACTTCAGTTTAAAATGTTTGTTAAATATCTGTTGAAAAAAATTCTGACAAAACAAAAAAGTTCAATAATATTTCTGTGCAATGGACCAAGTTTAAAACTGGGTAGCGGCATAAAACCAATGTTCCAAATCTGAAAAAAAAAAGTTCAATACAATTCAAGTTGGTAGGTACTGAAGTATAGTATAGTGTGGTATTTTTAGTCACAACTAATCCAAATATACCATATTACATGTAATAAACAAAAAAAATTTAGGTCATTCGCAAGCCTATTTAATTAATATTTTTAGTAGGTACCTTATCGAAAGTCATAACAAAACCAGTTGATTTGCGCGCGGGAAATACCAAGCGCATTTTTATTGTAGGTTGTATGTCTTCTGTACGTATAAACAAACTAACAATACATTTTAATTTGCAATCTGTTATGAAGCGAACACAGAGAGAGTTGGGTAAAGGCACTTGAACACTATAATATAGCGCAAGATTTTTTTTAATTGTCATTTGTTTCTGAGTATCGTTGCTTAGTGACGGATGAAGCAACAAAAAGGGTTAAGTATTGACTTTTCTTCATTTTGAAGTAGGGAACTGGAACAACTGTAACGTCCATTCAAATAACCAGCATCGCTTTCCATCAGGTGATATTGTGATCAAAACTCAAGAGCAATCCTATCAATAATAAAAACCGGCCAAATGCGAGTCGGACTCACACACTTTTTTCGGTTTTTGGGGTTCCATACCAAAAACCGAAAAAAATCACGTTTCTTGTATGGAAGACCCCTTATTTTTTTTTATTATTCGTTGTTATATTGGAAATAGAAATACACACTCAGTGAAAATTTCAACTGTCTACCTATTATGGTTTTTAAGATACAGTCCGCTGACGGACGGACGGACGGTTAGCGGACGCTTAGTAATAGGATTCCGTTGGTTACCCTTCGGGTACGGAATCCTAAAAGGCAAAGTAATGATCGGTGTGCTCAATTACCACGGCCTTACTCATATGAACTCACTCTCAAAATACAGGATTACCAAGTTTGTGGAGACTCACCCGATTTTTTTTGGTTTTCTGAATAGCAGCTCTAAAAATTAAACTCTTTTAAATAAATTATCCTACAGCATTCCATAGACTATCTCAACTCAATAATCTTCGAACTTGCGTCTCAAACTCCTTTGTTTTTGAATCATTCGCCAAATCCGGAAATATTATAACAACAGTCAAATCATACTACTAAACTCAAATACGTTTGCTTATCTGACCCACTTGATAGTCTCAAATAAAAGTTGCACGTACGTGCGTAGCCTGTAAGTACCGGCTGATAATATTGCTAGGCTAGGTGCGCTGGCGCCGAACTGGAGTATTCGCAATTCACTCAGTAGATGCAGCTTCATGAGTCAGACTCCCTGGCCGTTATTGTCTGGCTAATCACAAGCTGGGTTATGATAATCTTGCGTGTCCAGAGGGTGTTGTGGAACAGGGGCCAGAAGGATTTTGTTAAACTAAACGTGCAGCGCCATTCCTTTTTCGACTAGAACAATGTCAATTCAGTGTACAACAGAAATGCATCATCTGTAAAAATGTCAACTGTCTAACTATCACGGTTCATGAGATACAGACAGACGGAGGGACAGCGGAGTCTTAGTAATAGGGTCCCGTTTTACCCTTTAGGTACGGAACCCTAAAAAATAGACAGTATCAAGTAAACAGTAACACGTGCACATAACGAGAAAGACCACAAAGATAACCAAACAAAACAAATATCTGCATAACGACAAAACCACAAGAGCAACAACAGTGGCGACCTCTGCCAAAGACAATAAACAATAAACATCTCCGTTGTCTATTGTAACAGTGGTGATCTATTGTGGTAAACAGAAGGTTTTACTGTCTCATTTGACTACGTACAAGATGAATGCCGCCATGTTGGTTGTGAACTTGAGGCTAGGTGAAGGAGAATGGATGTAAAAAGGTTGTACATGCGGAAATGCTATTGCGGAGAATTTATGAGGTTATCCTTTTTCTACTGTAGTGAATTTTTAGGCTTACTTTTACTACTGTGCACTCCTCAACTGCTACATTTCTCCTTCAGCTTTCTGATTTATCCAATTTTAGCTTATTAATTTGTATAGTACAATTCTATAAAAATAAAAACATCCATCTCAGGATAATTCCGAAATTTGGTAAATAAAAATATTGTACTTGCAGGTTTTATAAATAAAAAAAAACTGCGTCGAATGTCAAAACCTAAAAAATCCTCTTCAGACTTATCGTAGTCGGAGATTTAAAATGGTAGATTTTTAGGGTTTCGAGTTCACACATTCAACAGCTGTCAATGTGACTTCCTTATAACCTCTTCTAGAAACAATAAATATACAATGTATCTAACTATCTACTAGTTGAGCGTGTAAAACTGTAATCTCGCGAGAAAAGTAAAAAGAAAAAAAATGTATTTAATTGCCACAAAACGACATACCCACATACATAATTTTATGTATGTGGGTCGTTGTAATCTGATAACATTGGTCTTGATAATTTGGCACGCTTCGGTATTGCGTGGCAGTGTTTACGGAAATACTAGTTATAAACATTCTTGCTAAATCAAAAAGATCTATAATATAATCTCTTTGATGATTACTTGAGATTCTGGAAAACCAGTCGTTTGGAGGTCGTTTTCTTTCAAATCCAGTGCATATTATTTGCTGCAATATTAAATTCCTCATCGTCATCATTATATCAGGCTATTGGCCTAAAGACGTCCACTGCTAGTCATAGGCCGCCCCCAAAGGGGAAGGAGAGGGGGGGCTGCCATTATCCCCACGCTTTGGAGAATATTATATTAAATATGAAAAAATAACTATGGTACTAAACCTGATTTCATGAAAAATCAGCTTTCTATATTTTGTCGATTTATGCGAACATAAATATAACTTTTTTTATAGGTCAATTTTGCTAATGTCGTATCTAGGTATTCGTAATTTTATAATATTAAGTTTCCTTACATTTGTACCTAGGTACATACATCGTGTGTGCCAAATAAACAACTTTTCAAATGTAAAAGCAGCTAACCAATACAACTTCTGTTTTTTTCGGTCAAAGAATCCGCATTGCCATTCAAAGTGGCAATGCTGCCAGTGTCTTGGGCACTTTTTCCATAACAGCGATGTTGATCGAATTTTTATGCCCAATTATTTATCCTGTCCCCCTTAACGTGTTTGTAAATAATTTACAACATACACACATGCCCTCACACATATAAATACATACATACACACACGCACGCACATTTTTTTTTTGTTGTTTATTTTTTTATTATCAATTTGTGTTTGCTGAGTTCTTTTACAAGTTACACTAAAAACTTTTTGTTACTTATTCGCATTGCCTACATTGTTGTCAAAGTTTGGCAATATTAATAATTGACAAAGGCGGTAGGCCTTTGTCAATGGACTATTAAATTACTGCTTTATAAGTAGTCCATACTAAATAGGACCACCCATCGTGCGTTCTATTCAACTCAATAATGTCTTCTAGGCGCGTAGCTATGTTTATATTTCGCACGTGATTTCTATACTAATCACAAATAGCTGTCAAATTTCCCAAAAAAAAAACACTTTCAAACGTAAGGAGGTTTTACTCTTCATGATGTTTCATACAAACTTTCAAGGCCTTATTCATGTAAATGAATGTACCGATTGTAATGAGATTTAGTAAGAAAGAGAGAGCAATTTTTTACTTTCTATAGAAACAATAAAGCTCTCTCTGCCTCTCTAAACTCTTTTTCGAAAAAGGGAAATGGATTAACCATTTGTAATGAAAATTGATACGTAGATATGCATGATACCTAGGTCTAAAAAGCAAATTAAAAACTTTTTCTACAAAGAGAACAACTTCAAGTTTTCTATAGAAAGTGAAAAATACCTGTCTGTTGCTTTCTGAACCCTACGAAGTCTCAATAAAGTCTGTTTCGGTACTTTGTATGAAATGTTGAAATTTGTATGAAACACCGTGAGCATGCCTAAACGCTCTAAAAATGTTTGGCTCTTATTTCTGGTATGAAATACTTAACTAACGATATACACTAGAAATAAAAATAAAAACTCCTAACTAAATTAACGCTAAAATATGGCGTCAAAAAATTCATCCGCATCGCTGTCGACTGGAAGTGTACCCAAAAGACTGGCGGCATTGCCACGTTTGTATGGCAATGCTTATTCTTTGACCAAGGGAAAAGCCAGCCCGTGGGACACGTGAAGTGTCAACTAAGCGTCTCGGTATGAACTAGTTCGGACAGTCCTAGATCCGGCTTTTAATTAAATATTTTTCCTATATTTTATGACTCACTAATTAGGAGTAAATAATAATGCCGGCTCTGCTCAGCTATGGATATTCCAATACGCACTTAAAATTTTTAATTGCTCAAGATAATGTTTGCCCGTTAATACTGTTGGTTTTTTGTTAATTTTGCAATAGAATACCTATTCATTTTTGCTTAATGTTGTTTTTATCAGTATTTGTCGAGGTTTCGTTTTTTTTATGAATAGGATGATGCTGAGATTTTTAATGTGGATAAATTAATCTACTTTGCAATCATTTAATTACGACTCCATTAAATCTAGCAATTCTAGCATGCGTGCAATCTTCGGGACTTTCATAAGAGTATATTTATTAAATTGACGATACATCTATTAATTTGATTAGATCTATTTTCTCGCTCCCAAAGTATGTATTACATTTTTAGCACCATGAAATTCAAAACTGCATGGAGCATTAAAATCTACTTCTATAAGTGGTACTTACCATAGAAAGTATATACAGGGTGTTCTAGAAGTGCGTGGTCATATTTAATTGTGATATTGGTTAGCTGATGTACATTAAGGAAAAAATAACAAAACATAAAAAAAGTTTATTTTTTCTCAAAAAATTCGATCATTGAAAACGAATAAAAAGTTCCGAAGAAATGACTTTTCAAGCAATTTGTTGCTTGAAAAGTCGATAAGTCGATTTATTTGAAAAAACAATAATTCAAAATATATGTTTGGATCAACAGCACCCTTAAATATGATCACGCACTTCTGGAACACCCTATACATCATACACGCGCCAAGCATGTTTATAATCAAACAATATGAATCGATGTAAGGAATGTGTAGGTGGCAGTTTAGTTATATGTACAGTAGCCAGCAACACTAGGTTTTCTACTCTGATGACGTAATATGTTTCCTTATTTATTAAAGAGGCCCTTTTGAGTAAAGGGTGCGAAAATTAACGATCCATATACCTCTAAATCGAACTGTTACGCGAGATGTGTGATCCTGCGCAAGGCTAAAGAAAATAATCGAGAGTTCTGATTCTGATTCTAAAGAAAAGTAGGAACATTAACAAACTAAGGATTTCAGTCAAGTGGCAACAAAATTTTCAAGAGGCCCAAATTCTTTGTACAGGGCCCTATGAAGTTACAGCTCTGTACGTTTATACCAAAGAGACGATTTTTAATCAAAACAATTATTTATGATGGGACTTACGGAACGTACCCATACTAAGTGATCTGTTCTTGGGGGGAGGGGGGTCTTCAAAATACCACACTTGGTCACAGGGGCGGGGGGGTCTTAGGTTTTCGTCATGTACCTAATCAATATCCTCTAAGGAAATCTCGCGCTTTTTCGAAATATTTCAAATGCAGCGTTTTTTTTTCACTTGTAATTAGTATAGTAGTCACGCGACAAGCGCCGTATAAATGGAGACAAAATATGAGCAATTTTTTTTAACTTTCCTTCAAAACATGATAAGACCCCTCCCCCCATCATCTCTGCATATACTACAGGTGGTCACCAAGTGGGGAAGGGGGGTAACAAATTGTAAAAAAAATGGTTCACGTAGTATGGGTACGTTCCGGTGTCATTACTCTGCGAGGGCGTACCTATTCTATTTCCTCCTTTATGAAAGAGGCCCTGCTGAATAAAAGGGTGGTAAGGTGAGGGATTCGTCATCGAAATACAAGGAAAATAACATTTCTTCAGTATGGTTGCGTCATTATTAATTTGGTATGATTAGAATAACAAGGCAGAGTAGATAAAAATTATGGTTGTTAATCTTTACTGTGTTGTCAAGTCCTATCATTGTTAAACTAATTATTTAATGTTTTGAAAATATAATTAGTTTTGATGGATTATTTGAAACAGACCTGCGGAGTTGTTGCGACATAACTCACAACAGTATTGTACACTGTACAGGGATGGTGTTTAAATGTCTTTCTAGTTTCTTAACTCGCTCAAAAAACCCCAGTCTATGTTGTTTGAAGTAGTCATTAAATTTTGTAGTTAATTTCCTTAACCATTTTCGAAACAAATGTGAATTTGGTGACTGCTGAGAGAAGCCAAATCCCGCAGAGGATATTTAGACAGAAATGATGACTATTTTATAAATATTTTGCCATTCTATCATCATCATCAACAGTCCCGACTTCGACCACTGTCTCTCTTCACTTATACCAATCCCACGTTTCTGACATTTTATAATAGACAAATCTACTCAAGTTTACCCCTTTGTCGCGCCATACGTTTGATTAATGTTATAGTGTTGTCGAAAGATATGTTGAGCCAGAACTGGCTGAGATTTGTAAAAGTAGCGCAAAATCTAATTGAAAAAGGTCTAGCCATATAAATAATGATTAAGGTATCTGATGTATTGTATTAAATGTTTTATATGTACCTAAGTTATAACATCGCCTTGGATGTATTTGTGAAGGTGTTACAATAATGAATGTATAGTATTATTTATTTTTAATTTAATATTATTGTCCCACAGGCGATGGTGGCCTGTTACCCAGGCTCGGGCAGTCACTACGTGAAGCACGTGGACAACCCCAACAAAGATGGCCGTTGCATCACCGCCATCTACTACCTGAATCTCGACTGGGACGTCAAAAGCTGCGGGGGATTACTCAGGTAAATTATCTAAAATAATATTATGAAGAAAGATAGGCAGGTGGCATTGTTGACACCGCGGGTAGAAGAATCTGGATGAGGTTGGCATAGTACCGCGGGGCATGGCACAAGAAAAGACAGGCCTCTATGCTTAACAGCATGCGAAGTCGGTCTCTGAATTTGTAAATTACACAACCAGTGATCGGCGTTTAATGTTAATATGGACATTTCCCGGGAATATTTTTCTTAATGATGAGAGATTTCTGAGAGATGTATTAAATGAAGTTAAACTGTTTAAGATATCATGAGTACGCATAACGACATATCAAACTACAAATTTTCGTTTGTTTTCAAATCAAAGGGCTCATTGTAAGGATCCCAAAAATATATTTTTTTAATTTAAAAATATTCTTTCTATTCTATCATCTCCGAAACCACTGGGCCTAAAATTTTGAAAAAAATACAGATTATAGGGCTTTACTGATAGATAACAGGAACACCTGGAAGAAGTCTATGATTTCAAAACATCATTTTGAAAAAAAATATCGTTCGGAAGCGGCACTCGGTAGAAATAACAGTAGCCGTCGCCACCTATCGGCTGCCGTCGACGCTCTGCCGACTGCCACCGACGCGTTGACGCCTGCCGCCGACACAAGACGACGATTGCAGTTGTGGGGTCCCGCGTAGCAGTCGTGGTCGGCTCCTTCTTTCCTCCTTCGTCGAAGGCTGCCGTTAACAAAGTGCCGCTCGTCCGGTAAGAACCCTTACCGGAAGACGAAGCATTAAAAGGCATCTTGAGAACTGGTAAAGGATGCGGGAATCTGCTGCATGCGAGACGAACAGAACCGGTCGATGTGGCCACACATGGGGGTGACCAATGCCCAGCAGTGGATGATGATGATGATGATGTATTGCAAAAAATCCTTTTCTCGTTCCACAGAGTATTCCCTGAAGGCACGAACCAAGTGGCAGATATAGCGCCGATCTTCGACCGGATGCTGTTCTTCTGGTCCGACAGGCGGAACCCGCACGAGGTTCAACCTGCCTACGACACCAGGTCATTATCTATAATTTTTACAATATTACTAGCTGTCCCGACGAACTTCGTACCTCCTCAGAATTCATTTTTGCCGTGTTTTGTTTCTGTCATGTATCAGAGATGGCGTTGTATACGAATGAATGTATGAGAAAATGAATTTTCTTCATATATACAAGCTGAAATTTTAATGGTTGTGTTCCCGCAGCGAAATAAGCTTGTCTTGGTAATACAATCGATTTATGAAAAATAATAAATTTAAAATCAAGAAATGTCAAAAAACAAAAAAAAATTACCACGCGCGAGAGCTTATTTTGCTCTGAACATTTATGAATCCATTTATGAGTACTTACGTCACGTCCGGTGAGTTACCATTGCTTTTGTGCATTGCATGCAGTTTGTTTTTTATTTAATTATGTGATGTTTTTAAGTTTAACTTTATGTTTTGATAGTACTACTGATGGCTAATCGTTCTGCCGCGGGAAAACAACCATTAAAATTTCACCGTGTATATTTTTCTATCGTGTATTTTCCATGTTTTAATTAGTTTTTCTGCTGTTTGGGTTGGATATACATCTATACTAATATTATAAATGCGGGCCCCTATTACTAAGCCTCTGCTATCCGTCCGTCCGGCCGTCGTCGGTCCGTCTGTCTGTCAGCGGGCTGTATCTCAAGAACCCTACCTAATAGGTAGACAGTTGAAATTTTCACGGAGTGTGTATTTCTGTTGCCGCTATGCCTAAAAACAAATAATTAAATTAAATAAGGGGTCGATCCCCATAAGAGAAACGTATTTTTTTTTTTTGGTTTATAGTACGGAACTCTTCGTGTGAGAGTCAGACTCGCACTTGGCCGGTCATTTTTCTTCATGGTTTGTACCTCTCCTTTTGCATAAAATGACGCAATACTCCCGGGGGTCTCCCACCAATAGATATGTATTTCATTGTGTCTCATTCGTCGACGCTTGATAATATTAAATTGACCGCTCTGCTTTCATTTTCCAGATATGCCATCACGTTGTGGTACTTTGACGCTCACGAAAGAGAGGAGGCCCTACGAAATTACAGTAAGTACTTCGCTTGTTTTTATACCCCTATACTTTGTAAACTGGTGCCTCGGAAAGCACGTTAAGCCGTTGGTCCCGGCTGTTATTTGTAGATCTTGGGCAGTCATTACGGATAGTCAGAAGCCAGATAATCTGACACCAGTCTTGCCAAGGAGTACCGTGTTATCTAGTTTAATGGGTTGTGGAGGTCTGGTAGGCAGCCGCTCCACGTAAAATACTGGTATTCAGCTGAATCCGGTTTGACTGGAAGCCGACCCCAATATAGTTGGGAAAAGGCTAGGCAGCCTATTTCCCAACTAAATTGGGGTCGGCTTCGAGACAAACCGGATTCAGCTGAATCAGCCTCCACAACCCATTCACACGGTAGTTCTTGGCAAGACTGGAGTCAGATTTACTGGCTGCTGACAATCCGTAACGACTGCCAAAGATCTACAAATGACAGCCGGGACCAACGGCTTAACGTGCTTTCCGAGGCACGGAGGAAGCTCAGTATGTTAAGATTGTCACCCATCCGCAGACCAACCTCGGCAAGCGCTGCTTTACCTTGAAGATCGATCCGTGCGCCTGCAATTATTAAGCCACGAGCTATACTTATATTATAACGCGTTAATCTCAGGAACAGGTTAGAATTGCAAAATTATTTTAGAATTGGATAGCCCAAAATGTGACGCAGACGAAGTTGCGCGGGTCAGCTAGTATATAGTTACCTAGATATTACTAGCGAACCACCTCGGCTTCACTCGGGTCAAACATACCAACCTTCCTCTCAATTTCTGGAAACTGTATTGTCAAACCCTAATCTCTTCAAAATTAGAGTGAACTGGCTTCTAAAAGTCAAAGTCAAAGTCAAAACGTGTATTTCAATTAGGCCATTAAACGGCACTTTTGAACGTCATCATTTACAGTTCTGTAAAATAATAATGTTACATTAATAAAGTGACTCTACTGTCCATTCGGAAAGGTAGATTCTTATGGAGAAGAACGGACAAGAAACTCCATAGTTACTCTTTTCAAATAATGATTTTACAAAATTTGGTATACAAAAATTAATTTAATATTATGTGAGGACGATGCACCCAGAGTATGCTACTTAAAGAACAAAGTATCACCAGCAGAGGTAAACTTATTAATTTCCTAAAGAAATTTAGGTAAATAATTGTACTCACATATTTACAAACATTGGAACCATTAATTAAACAACAGTGTGTGAGTCAACTGAAAAATAAAAACACAAAAAAAGAAACAGTATATCTATAAAGTTAAAACATTAATCAACCAGTTTGACCTTCACCCTTGATTGTCCTATGGAGCAGGACCAGCATGTTTCCAAGCATTCTTATCCTGAATGTAATCTTCTAATTTGTAATATGCTTGTTCACAAAGTGTACTTTTAACATGAGTTTTAAATTTTCTTTCATTTAGTTCTAATATGTCAGAAGGTATTTTGTTGTAACATTTAACACAATACCCCATGAAAGAAGTGTGGACTTTAGCTAATCTAAAAAATGGTTGATCTAATTTGTCTTTATTTCTAGTATTAAAATTATGTCTATCACTAATTTTACTAAAAAGATGTCGATTTTTCCGCACATACATAATATTTTCATAAATGAATTGGCAAGGGACTGTCATAATATTAATCTTTTTAAAAAGTTCCCTAAGAGAATCACGGCGACGCAGATTATAAACGGCTCTGACAGCTCTCTTTTGTAAAATAAATATGGATTCAATGTCAGCAGCCCGACCCCACAGCAAAATACCGTACGACATAATGCTGTGAAAGTAACTAAAGTAGACCAAACGTGCGGTTTCTACGTCTGTTAACTGTCTTATCTTTCTAACAGCATACGCGGCTGAGCTTAGACGACCCGCAAGAGATGTTATATGAGGCCCCCATTGTAATTTCTCGTCCAATGTGATACCTAGGAAAACCGTCTGATTAATAAACTCCAGTTTTTCTCCATTCAATATGATGTCACATTCGCTACTTTTAACATTTGGTAAAAAAAATCTAATACATTTAGTTTTTTTTTTATTTAAAACCAAGTTGTTTGCCGTAAACCAATTTTGGACCTGATGAATAGAGCTATTGACGTCGTCAAGATTTTGTGTGTTCTTCTGGGTAAGCTCGCTCCATCGTCGACTTTGTCTCTGTCATCTATGACCTAGACTAGTCAAGATACAGAGAACAAGAACGTAATCTTGCAAGAGTAAGAACAGATAGAGGCACTTTGTATAGGATAAAACTGTTAATGAAATAACTGGTAAGTAATAAAAATATAAAAATACTAGCTTTTGCCCGCGACTTCGTCCACGTGGAATAGTTACTGTGGAAGCCATTTTTATTTTTCAAAAACGCTTAAACATGTATTTTTATCAAGTGCGTAATATAGAGGTTCATGGTTTTATCTTCAATAATGGCGGACTCCCATACAAACTTTCCACCCCCCTTTTCACCCCCTTAAAGAATGATTTCCAGGAAAAAAAAACTATGTTCACTATGTCCTATGTTCTTTCCCGGGACTCGAAACTATCTCTATACCAAATTTCATCTCAGGTTCAGCGGTTTAAGCGTAAAGAGGTATCAGACAGACAAACAGACACACTTGCGAATTTATAATATAAGTATGGATTTTTATTACCTACCAGTTGTTTAGTATGCTTTTTTTGCACAAAACTGTTAAACAAGCAATAAAATTTCATTATTTTATTTTAGTAATCTTCTAACACTAGTAAAGTGAAATAAGCCTAGCTGCCACCCGCGGCTCCGTCTTCACGGAATTAGTACAATCACCTCCTACCCCAATATCCTAGGTATATGTTATTCTGATGTAAAGCTATATAAACAAAAAAATCAGCCATCTATCTTCATAAACTTTCACATTAACTAAAACAGATTTTTTAACTAAGACTCCGCTGTCCGTCCGTCTGTCACCAGGCTGAATCTCATAAACCGTGATATTTAGACAGTTAAAATTTTCATAGATGTATTTCTGTTGTTGCCGCTATAACAACAAATACAAAAAAAAACAGAATAAAATGAATATTTAAGGAATTTTTAAAGATTTTTTTCCCATACAAAAGACATGATTTTTTTGCCGTTTTTGTAGATAATGGTACGGAACCCTTCGTGCGCGAGTCAGACTCGCACTTGGCCGGTTTTTTTGTTACAAACGTATTTTTTATTCAATTTTTTTTTGGGATTTGATCAACTAGTTTAACTATTTGATAAAAAAAGGAAAACGCTTCACGTGCACGCGTCATTCATGATGCCTGCCATGATCAAAAATAGTTTTCCAGTATAGTCAAAGCAATGCGTTAATTTCCTGCAATTTTTTATTGTTTATGGCGTCAGAGGATGTAAATCGGATTCAGACAATGTATTTATAACTCTGTTGACGCACAAATTTAAATAATTTATAATAGGAACAATACTGGATGCGACTTTTATTACCTAACCACCACTCCATATCTTCTATATACCTACTAATAATATAATAAATTTGAAGAGTCTGTTTGTTTGTTTGAACGCACTAATCTCAGGAACTACCAGTCAGATTAGGAAAATTATTTTTGTATATGATAGCCACATTCATGAGGAAGGCTATACGGGAACGGGAAAAAACGGGATATGTGCGTATGAAATCGCGGGCAAAGTGCTCGTACAGTATATCCAGTCAATTTCACCAGCACACGACGTTATCCCCTTACTTACATATCGTTAGTTTGTTTAACACTTTCGGTGCCCAGAACTCAGCATATGGGTCGAACAATTATTTGTTTGTGTGCCCACAACTCGGATGACTCGGCTCGTCTTGTGGGCACACAAACAAATTTATTGTTTGACCGAAACTGTTATCCAATAAACGCTCTTAAATGTGTTGAAGAAGTACTAATAATCTTAAATAAATTCATGCATAAATTGCGCTGCATTCGCGGGGGAAATACCCGCTCGCTTGAAAGCAGGAAAATGCACCAGCACTCCATATAAAGTAGGTACATCTAATCAATTGCACCAATATTGAACAAGCACTCGACGCTATCCTCTTACTCATAGATCGTTATCTTAGTTTATAGTTGTGTGTATGTTTTTTACACCTCCAGCCTGAAAACAAAGAGATTTATTATTATTATTTACTGAAGAGATAATATAAACATTGATTTATTTGTAATCTAGCTTTTGCCCGCGACTTCGTACGCGCATATCCCATTTTTCCGTTCCCGTAGGAATTTCGGGACGAATTATACACCTAAACCTTCCTCATGAATAACCCCATCCATTGGTGAACCGCATGAAAATCGGTGCAGTAGTATTTGAGTTTATCGCGAACAGACAGACGCGGCGGAGGACTTTGTTTTATAATGTAGTGATATGAGTGGAGTAGGAACTTTAGATGTTTTAATGGACTGTAAAAAGGATAATTTAATGCTTCTTCTGGTAGAGGTTTCTGTTAAGATTTTTTTGAGTTCATGATGATGTTTGAATAAGAGGTAAGATTATACAGGATGAATTTTTCAAGTCCGAAACAATAAGGAATACTGAAAAATACTCAAAGAATCTCGAACCCAATTTTGATAAAAACCAAAACTACATCATTGGATATTTTTAAAACGTCCTAGATTCATTTTTAGGGCGGTTTCCGCTGTATTCAAATATAACCTTTTTTCTAATGTCATAATTCTTCCTTATACAGTATATCTAGTCATTTGCACAGTATTGAAACAGCGTTATCCTCTTACTCATAGATCATTAGTTTAGTTTATATGTTGTTTGTATGGCTCTGTTTATTTACTGAAGAGATAATGTAAACATTGATTTATTTGTATGTATGAGTGGAGTAGGAAGTTTAGATGTTTTATTGGATAGTAAAAAGGATAATTTAATGCTTCTGGCTGAAGTTTCCGTTAAGATTTGTCGGGTTTTCCATGAAAAAGCTATATTTAAGGAGCATTGTATAGGAATACTGCGGCTCGCCCGGCTTCACACGGGTGCAATTAATAACTCCGTCTGTTTAAGTAATTTTGTAAAAACATGTTTACAAATTATGAAAACAAACCTTTCTCGTTTATCTCTTTCTATTGAAAATATAGAAAGAAAAATAGTATTTGCGACAAGCATGACTCGTACCGTAAAAAGAGTAAAAACAAACGAGTGAAAATTGGATCAATTGGATCAAAAAAATCCGTAGCGTGGGTTACAAGTTAGTGGAGATAGTAATGGGGCAGGGTTATATTAATTATTTTTCCTATCTTCATTTGCAGAAGAACGCGGCGAACCGTCCTCGAGCAAGTGATGTTGGCGCTCGTGGGGTGTCTCGCTCGCCGCACGCCACACAAGGAATGCGTAGCACCCCGTGCCCTGCGCGGCGTAACACTGCTGTTCTAAATTATATCATAGGGAGAAATTATATTGAAGGAGTGTGCTGTTTTTGTTAAGGTATCTTGTCATACAGTTCGTTGTAACTTCATACTTTGTATATTCTATCTTTCTACTTAAGTAACTCAACTTTAAATGCCCCGCTTTGGGGTCTTTTAACGTTTTTACGCTACGACAAATCCCCGTCAACGCACCGTGTGTTTGTATTGGTACAACCACGCGAGGGAAGCGCAGCTTCAACGCGATGAAAACGCAGCGTCTACGCGATGAAAACGCAGCGTCTACGCGACGACAAACTATACGAAAACACCCTACCTAAAGAGTAGTCTGGCCCATAAATGTCCACTATAAGATATAGGCCTTCCAGGCAACACATGCCTGATTTTTTGCTTCTGTCTAAAAAAGGCACATTCAAAACTAAGCATTCAGTATTAAGCTTAGTTTTGCCTCCATATTTTTTAACCAACTTCAATTCGACCTTATATGACAATTTTAACTATAATTTTGTAAAAATTGTGTAATACAATATTAAATTTCATGCCTTGATACCCCAACAAAAACAGCACCATATGATTGCCTCGTCTAGGCTAATATAGATCAAATAAACGATTTAATTATATAATTGTGTGAAGAGTGCATCTTTACCTAATCCTTGCAGTCAAGCGCATACTAAGAAATATTATTTTATTTTTAATTTCAATGTCAACAGACATCAGAGTCATACATATTAGATAGAATATATAAATAGATAGTTCTAGATAAATTTGATATTTTATTATTGTATGGTTATTATTTTCCATACCCTTGAAGTATTAATTTTGTTGAAGTGTATTTTATGAAGCAAGTCTACTTTAAGGCGCTTTTTAGATTGTGCTAAGTTAAGCTTTTTAGCCGATTCACACATTTTTGAGGGCCTCCAGGGCGCTTCTGTCAATCCGCGCGTGGATCATCCGCGTTTCGGATGTCCCGCGCTATTTCAGAGTATTCTCTGTGACACTGCCTACCATACTTAGCCCGGATATATTGTGTGGTGCATAGACCAAACAAGGCCCTCAAATATGTGGAGAGGTAAGCGAGATTTTTGGTTTTAGAAACCTCGCTACTTGACTCGACAATAAGCTAATGTAGTACAATGTAAAACGCGCTGAAGACATCATGTTTTTATTTAGTTGGTGCACGATAATGCAGAATTATTCAATGTTTGATGCTAGTTCGCTGGTGTTTTAACTTTTAAAGTTGCTTTTCGTTCTTTTTTTATCCTTTAGACGTCCATTATTTAAAAAAAAAAAACTATAAACTCCGGATTATGTTTTCCTTATTTCGATTTTCTTATTTCTATCTAGATTTTTAAGCTTGCGGTTTAAAAGTAGACATCAGTGAACTGTGAGAATGGCTAAGACTGAATATTAATTCAACACGTGTATGTGAGATTTCAACATGTACATTTTATTTATTTGTTTTACATTAACTACATATTTGATTTATTTACCGATTTTTTTTTAAATCTTGTAAATATTTATCTACAAACTGGTTAAATTATACTTTATTCAGTTGTGTTTATACAGTTTTCTACCTGGTACTCTGTTCTTTGTATTCGTATTTGCTACAAACTCGCTTGGATATACCTGTTAAATGTCATACCAGCCTGTTCTAAAACTAGGAAGACTAAAGTGAACTAGTTCTAAGAAACACAGCAATTTCCACCGAGTAATAAAATTAGAAAAGTCTATTTTGTCATAAAATCGTGACGAAAATATAAAATACCTCTTACCGACATTTTTATAAGAAATTGATGTAAATAAAAAAAAAATGTTAAGACGAAAAATATACATACTTAACTTTATTTTATAACCGTTGTGTGTATAGTATTGAATTTTATACAGAAATTAGTGTTTAATTATTAAGCTTGTTCTTCCTTGTAACGTTTGTTTTAAGTTTTGTATAAATAATAATCTGTTAGTTTAAGCTGTGTGATTTAATTTTAGCTGATTATGATTTTGTATATGCTGTTTCATTGACATTGTTGTCCAACAAATGTTTGTTATTTAGACCAAATTGACTTGTGTTGAAGTCATAAATTATTTTGTGGACAGAGCCTGGTATTAAATTTTACATTGGAATTTATTCTTTTATTTTAAGTATACCTAATTACCAGGGATCGGAATAAGGTGAGCTAATTAAACCTAAAGTTTAAAGAACAGAGACAAAAAAAGTGGAAACTTCTTTAAGACTAAAAATATTTTCCGGGATATTTGTTCCGGGTTTCAGGATATAAAAATCGTGCATACTGGTTTTCATTAAAGAAACAGGAAATTAATTCGATACTTCTTTTACTGTATTAATTTTAGTTGTACTTATATAATATCCAAAAACCCGTGATATTAGTCCCGAAAAAATATTTAGGCATAAGGCGTCTCCACTTTGTCTCCTGTTATTTTTCCATCTTAGGTATTTAAGCTCACCTAATTCCGACCACTGCCAATTACCTATATCTTCACTTTATTTTATTTTGGAAATGTAGGTAAGATTTTGTTTTATATTTGGCAGGCTCGCATATTGCCAATCAATCCTGATGGTAAGCGATGATGATAAGGTCGATACAATGGAAAACGCTTGCCTAGAAGCAACTAAACGAATAATATATTATAACGGGTGGTTAAATTTCAAGGGCCGATGTTGATTTTGAATAAAACACAAACTATTTAGGAAATTATTGTAATTTTATTATGATATATTGGTATTACTCAATTATGTATGGAACAAAATATCGGCCAAATGGGCGCCGCGACCACGGCGGCACACCTCCATCCGATGGTCCAAATTTTCGATGACCCTGAGGCATAATGGAGGTTCTATGCCGTTAATGTGCCGAATTATCTCATCCTTTAGCTCTTGAATTGTTGCTGGCTTATCGACGTACACCTTTTCTTTCAAATAACCCCAAAGAAAAAAGTCCAACGGTGTCAAATCACATGATCTTGGCGGCCAATTGACATCGCCATTACGTGAGATAACACGGCCATTGAATTTGTTGCGCAAAAGAGCCATTGTTTCGTTAGCTGTGTGGCAAGTGGCACCGTCCTGCTGAAACCACATATCGTCCACATCCATATCTTCCAATTCGGGCCATAAAAAGTTCGTTATCATCTCACGATAGCGAACACCATTCACAGTAACTGCCTGACCGGCCTCATTTTGGAAAAAATACGGCCCGATGATGCCGCCAGCCCATAAACCGCACCAAACAGTCACTCTTTGTGGGTGCATTGGTTTTTCGACAATCACTCTTGGATTCTCATTCGCCCAAATGCGGCAATTCTGTTTATTGACGAATCCACTGAGGTGAAAATGTGCCTCATCACTGAAGATGATTTTCTTCGAAAATTGATCATCCACTGTTGCCATTTCTTGCCACCATTCTGCCCATTCACGACGTTTGGAATGGTCAAGAGGCTTTAGTTCTTGAGCCAATTGCACCTTGTAAGCGTGTAAATGCAAGTCTTTATGCATAATGTTCATCAACGACGAGCGTGAGAGGTGCAATTGTTGGGCACGACGACGAGTTGAGGTGGACGGCTCTTCAGCCACACTATCGCGAACAGCAGCAATATTTTCTGCAGTACGAGCTGTACGAGCATGCACTGGTGTTCTCACATCTTCTACAGACCCGGTTTGCTCGAATTTTTTCACGATTTTTGCGATTGTACGCACATTTGGACGATCAAATTGACCAAAAAAATCACGAAGTGCACGATATGCATTTTGATTTGAACGCCCATTTTCATAATAAGTCTGGATAACTTTAACACGTTGTTGGATTGTGTATCTCTCCATGGTTCAAATTGAGTAAGTCTGAAACAGAGAAATGTCAAATAAAATTCGGAAAAAAACTTGGCGTTTAGGTGTGGTTCACATTCAACATCGGCCCTTACAATTTAACCACCCGTTANTACCCTACTCTACCTACCCTACTCTACCTACCCTACTCTACCTACCCTACTCTACCTACCCTACTCTACCTACCCTACTCTACCTACCCTACTCTACCTACCCTACTCTACCTACCCTACTCTACCTACCCTACTCTACCTACCCTACTCTACCTACCCTACTCTACCTACCCTACTCTACCTACCCTACTCTACCTACCCTACTCTACCTACCCTACTCTACCTACCCTACTCTACCTACCCTACTCTACCTACCCTACTCTACCTACCCTACTCTACCTACCCTACTCTACCTACCCTACTCTACCTACCCTACTCTACCTACCCTACTCTACCTACCCTACTCTACCTACCCTACTCTACCTACCCTACTCTACCTACCCTACTCTACCTACCCTACTCTACCTACCCTACTCTACCTACCCTACTCTACCTACCCTACTCTACCTACCCTACTCTACCTACCCTACTCTACCTACCCTACTCTACCTACCCTACTCTACCTACCCTACTCTACCTACCCTACTCTACCTACCCTACTCTACCTACCCTACTCTACCTACCCTACTCTACCTACCCTACTCTACCTACCCTACTCTACCTACCCTACTCTACCTACCCTACTCTACCTACCCTACTCTACCTACCCTACTCTACCTACCCTACTCTACCTACCCTACTCTACCTACCCTACTCTACCTACCCTACTCTACCTACCCTACTCTACCTACCCTACTCTACCTACCCTACTCTACCTACCCTACTCTACCTACCCTACTCTACCTACCCTACTCTACCTACCCTACTCTACCTACCCTACTCTACCTACCCTACTCTACCTACCCTACTCTACCTACCCTACTCTACCTACCCTACTCTACCTACCCTACTCTACCTACCCTACTCTACCTACCCTACTCTACCTACCCTACTCTACCTACCCTACTCTACCTACCCTACTCTACCTACCCTACTCTACCTACCCTACTCTACCTACCCTACTCTACCTACCCTACTCTACCTACCCTACTCTACCTACCCTACTCTACCTACCCTACTCTACCTACCCTACTCTACCTACCCTACTCTACCTACCCTACTCTACCTACCCTACTCTACCTACCCTACTCTACCTACCCTACTCTACCTACCCTACTCTACCTACCCTACTCTACCTACCCTACTCTACCTACCCTACTCTACCTACCCTACTCTACCTACCCTACTCTACCTACCCTACTCTACCTACCCTACTCTACCTACCCTACTCTACCTACCCTACTCTACCTACCCTACTCTACCTACCCTACTCTACCTACCCTACTCTACCTACCCTACTCTACCTACCCTACTCTACCTACCCTACTCTACCTACCCTACTCTACCTACCCTACTCTACCTACCCTACTCTACCTACCCTACTCTACCTACCCTACTCTACCTACCCTACTCTACCTACCCTACTCTACCTACCCTACTCTACCTACCCTACTCTACCTACCCTACTCTACCTACCCTACTCTACCTACCCTACTCTACCTACCCTACTCTACCTACCCTACTCTACCTACGCTACATACCTACCCCACATAACTACCCTACACACCTACCCTACATACCTACCCTACTTCCCTTTTTTTTTGTTTTAAAACCCTCCCTGTAATCTGGCGACCAAAACAAAAAAAGAATTAGCCAAATCGTTCAAGCCGTTCTCGAGTTTTAGCGAGAGTAACGAACAGCAATTGATTTTTATATTATACAAGCTGTGCCCGCGGCTTCGCTCCCTTCACCAACAACCGTCAACCTACCCTACTCTACCTACCCTACTCTACCTACCCTACATACCTACCCCACATAACTACCCTACATACCTACCCTACTTCCCTTTTTTTTTGTTTTAAAACCCTCCCTGTAATCTGGCGACCAAAACAAAAAAAGAATTAGCCAAATCGTTCAAGCCGTTCTCGAGTTTTAGCGAGAGTAACGAACAGCAATTGATTTTTATATTATACAAGCTGTGCCCGCGGCTTCGCTCCCTTCACCAACAACCGTCAACCTACCCTACATACCTACCCTGCATACCTACCCTACATACCTACCCTACATACCTACCCTACANAAGTCTGAAACAGAGAAATGTCAAATAAAATTCGGAAAAAAACTTGGCGTTTAGGTGTGGTTCACATTCAACATCGGCCCTTACAATTTAACCACCCGTTACTAGCTGCGCCCCGAGTGTTAAAAAAAAATACTCCGCGTGAATGTTGAAAATTATCCGAAGGGAACTCCCGGAATAAAAAGTAGCCTATGTGTTAATCCAAGGTGTCAGCTTCCTGCATACCAAATTTTATCAAAATCGGTCCAGCCGTTTGCGCGTGAAGAAGTAACAAACACACACTCACAAACTTTTGCCTTTATAATATAAGTGTGATTCACGTAAAATCGGGTCGGCAACGCCTTGACATCTTCGAAGTAAATAAGTGATTAGTACAACCAAACATGCATTGTATTCCAGTGCAAGTAATTTAAAGTTTATAGTAGACATTGGATCGAGTCGAAATCAGTATTGCTAAAAAAGTGCGAAGCCAGGAGCTAACATGTCGTCTGTAGTTACCTTCAATATTTGTCAAAATAAACCACATACAGGTGGCAACAGTTCTTCAATTGGAAGCAAGGCCTACTTGACTAGTAACATGCGAGAAACGGCTAACGTAATATGGAAAGATGAAAGTGATAAGACACACCAACCCCAGGTATATGGACCTTGTATGGTCTGCAATAAATATTAACTACAAGCTGTGCCCCGCGGCTTCGCTCCCTTCACCAACAACCGTCAACCGTTACCTACCCTACTCTACCTACCCTACTCTACCTACCCTACTCTACCTACCCTACTCTACCTACCCTACTCTACCTACCCTACTCTACCTACCCTACTCTACCTACCCTACTCTACCTACCCTACTCTACCTACCCTACTCTACCTACCCTACTCTACCTACCCTACTCTACCTACCCTACTCTACCTACCCTACTCTACCTACCCTACTCTACCTACCCTACTCTACCTACCCTACTCTACCTACCCTACTCTACCTACCCTACTCTACCTACCCTACTCTACCTACCCTACTCTACCTACCCTACTCTACCTACCCTACTCTACCTACCCTACTCTACCTACCCTACTCTACCTACCCTACTCTACCTACCCTACTCTACCTACCCTACTCTACCTACCCTACTCTACCTACCCTACTCTACCTACCCTACTCTACCTACCCTACTCTACCTACCCTACTCTACCTACCCTACTCTACCTACCCTACTCTACCTACCCTACTCTACCTACCCTACTCTACCTACCCTACTCTACCTACCCTACTCTACCTACCCTACTCTACCTACCCTACTCTACCTACCCTACTCTACCTACCCTACTCTACCTACCCTACTCTACCTACCCTACTCTACCTACCCTACTCTACCTACCCTACTCTACCTACCCTACTCTACCTACCCTACTCTACCTACCCTACTCTACCTACCCTACTCTACCTACCCTACTCTACCTACCCTACTCTACCTACCCTACTCTACCTACCCTACTCTACCTACCCTACTCTACCTACCCTACTCTACCTACCCTACTCTACCTACCCTACTCTACCTACCCTACTCTACCTACCCTACTCTACCTACCCTACTCTACCTACCCTACTCTACCTACCCTACTCTACCTACCCTACTCTACCTACCCTACTCTACCTACCCTACTCTACCTACCCTACTCTACCTACCCTACTCTACCTACCCTACTCTACCTACCCTACTCTACCTNAAATCGTTCAAGCCGTTCTCGAGTTTTAGCGAGAGTAACGAACAGCAATTGATTTTTATATTATACAAGCTGTGCCCGCGGCTTCGCTCCCTTCACCAACAACCGTCAACCTACCCTACTCTACCTACCCTACTCTACCTACCCTACTCTACCTACCCTACTCTACCTACCCTACTCTACCTACCCTACTCTACCTACCCTACTCTACCTACCCTACTCTACCTACCCTACTCTACCTACCCTACTCTACCTACCCTACTCTACCNCCCTACATACCTACCCTACATACCTACCCTACATACCTACACTACATACCTATCCTACATACCTACCCTACATACCTACCCTACATACCAACCCTACTCTACCTACCCTACTTCCCTTTTTTTTTTGTTTTAAAACCTTCCCTGTAATCTGGCGACCAAAACAAAAAAAAGGATTAGCCAAATCGGTCAAGCCGTTCTCGAGTTTTAGCGAGACTAACGAACAGCAATTGATTTTTATATATATAGATAGATTATTATTATTGACGTGACAACGTCTAATAAATCGATGAACGCCGTCTGCACGCACGAAAAAGGATGACTCATTGTAACGATACGCTCATTGTAACGTTACTCTCATTTCATCAATGTTTTGTTATGACGTTACGTTAAACTATCGTCCGTAAACGGACTTAGCAGACAACCAATTTCTTTTATGTATTTCTTTTACAATCTCGGGACCCTGGGGCCTCGGTCCTTTGATAGGCGTACGAGGGGCAGAAGTCAATTCGCTGAGGCCCGGTCAGATATTTCAAGTGGAATGGACACCAACCGACGATTATCCCTGTATGCACTATGAAAGCCTAAAGACAATCCCTGGATGGTGCAGGATTATTACAGTTACAATATGGGAACAAAAGATGAGAGGCTATGGGTCTGGGTGGTTATGTGGACTGACTATCTTATATTATGGAGGAAGTATTGGCCCCTGCCTGACCATTGACAATATACAGGGCTTCAAAATGGCAGGGGGGGGGTGACTTGCACTGCACACTCAATAAATAGGCCATTATTTTTTTATTATTAAAACATCGAGAGTTATATGTTTTCTTTGCTAGCCTACTCTGTCCCACTCCTGGGCAACAAAGGCCTCCCTTTGCCCTTTACTGCTGCCATCTGTCTCGAACCCAAGCTTCTTCCAGCCAGTTTGAACGCATTTTATCCTGTGATGCTTATGAAGTTAAATGATGGGTGCAAACTACACAACACATCATATTTAGATCTATCGGCGGATTCTTGCTAGACTCACAATGTACATCCAAGCTTATAAAGTATAGGGAACGTGCAGGAACGATTGGAGACGGCACAGAAGCGTCAATTTCAAGTATTTTAAAACTACAAACTTTCGAATTTGCAACGCTAGATGGTACAGTCAAAAATGTAGCAAAACAAAAACAGGTCCATAGTCTTAGTCTTAGACCATAGCGATTTAACATCCTCCTCTTGGAAATCGAATGTCATTATGACAACTATTGATATTATTGTTTTCTGACGGCTAACCACATCATTTCTTAAGTTTTATTTTTATTTTAAAAGCTTTTTAGACGAGTGTTTATGTTTTTTTAAACTTCAATGATCTTGTAGAAAGGTTTTTTTAGTACGTTTTGTGCATTTTTACTAAATATTTTGAGACGATGCAATCAAGCATGAGTACTATAAGCGGTGATAAATTTCACATAAATGTATGTATTCATGGTATTGCCTGTATTATCGATAAAGCAACTAATTTGTAGATGTGTGTGAGTGGCGTTACTTCTATTTCGATTCAAACTTAATGAAATCTGTGTAGTTCGTTTTTCGCTGTGCAGCACCCCACCCCTCACCCGCACCACATGAGTTTATTTCTAAGCAGGCAGCGACCGTTCCGAGTTGTGTTGGTTTTATTCTACCTGTACCTACCATGGGAGTCCCTATGTCCTCCAGTCAGCACCGACAACCCCTTTCCGACTTGACTACTTGACTTGCTAGTATTTTTGCCGCGTCACCAGATTAGGCACCATCGACACAGTTCTTCTATGAACAGTACTTATATACTTCTCGGTTCACTCGCTCTCATGTCTCTCTTTATCAACAGACTAGGCCGCAGTGACATTTACCTACAATCATCATCATTCATCAGCCGAAAGACGTCCACTGCTGGACATAGACCTTCCCCAATTGTCCCCACAACAACCGGTTCTGTGTGTCTCGTATCCATCGTCTACCCGCGACCCTCACCAGGTCATTGGTCCACCTTGTGGGAGGTTTTCAAACGCTCCATCTTCCAGTACGCGATCGCCACTCCGGAACTTTTCGGCCCCATCGACCATCTGTTCTGTGAGCAATGTGCCCTGTACACTGCTACTTCAGTTTGGCGATCCTTCGGGCTATGTCGGTAACCTTGCTTCTCTTGCGGATATCATCATTTCTATATTATGCGTGAAATTGAGGTTGTTGTAATGTAATGTGGTTAGATTTCATACGTCTTATATTTTTCGTAGTCCTATTTTTCTGATTCATTTTCAGGAGCACGTAAAAATTAAACATGACGAGGAGGAATTAGCGGCGCCTCGGCTTTGGTTAGTTTTCTATAGTACCTATTGTCACAGAGCACAATCAATAAGTCCTTTTCCATGCATACAAAGCGTGTCAGTTTGCGTCACCATTAACACGCACTTCGCACATTCACAGCCACAAATTGCATTACAAGCCATCTCTGTGAGCTAGTGTGTCGCTGCTATATTAACGTGCTGCCACTTCACTATATATACCAATAACCACTCGATGAATGTGTTTTTATGTCACAGGATAATTGCAAACTACATAAGATTATAAAATATCTTGAGAGTCAGCCTTGTGTGTTCATACCAAAATGTTTTTTTACAGTCTTCCATATTTAACGTCTACAATGTTTGCCTGTTTATTAGAAGACTGTATAACGCAGATACGTATATTGTGTAAGTACTTTACTTACCTACCGTAGTCCGTAGAGTGTGAGGAGTGGATAGGAAGCACCTAAGGGTGGTTTGTATTATCCAAGTCCGAATATTTTGACAAATACGCCAATTGAAGCGCCAGCATTCCTAATTTCAATGGTGTTGAAATTTCAACATTCAGCGCTAAGCAAAGCGTTTAAAATTGCCGTAGCGTCGAATGAGGCATCCATTTAGGGGTTGTAAAGTGTTAGTAAAAATGGAACCTCAACTCTAAGGTCATCAATCATTCTAAAGGTGCTTTTCCTTTAAAGCAGTCTGCCAATAGTACGATTCTATAAACACCGTAAAAACTTAGGTGAAGTGAGCTGTCATTCAATCTTGTTTGTATGCTATGACAGCTCACTTCATGTTCACTAGTAGGTAAGTACTCCACCGGATAAAATCGACGGCTTGATTGGTTGAAATCTCCATCGCGTCTATCTTCTCGATTCTGATTGGTCGATTCTTTTTCATCTTCATCCTAATCATTCTTCGTCAGCTGAATGCAACAATGAGCTGCGAATCATGAAGACGATGGCAGACATGAACCACCTGCTTGCCTTGAAGTTTCAAGTGAAACAACAGGATAACGCGGATGAACTGGGCAAGATCAAACCCAAACAGATGGGTTGCAACCAGTACAAACTAGATAAACTATTTGGTGACAGGTACGACGAAAGAAGAATACAATTGATTGGCGTCAGCTTAACTGAGACGGTGCCTGAGATACTTCCTACAAGCCTGCCAAGTGCCACACTATTCCCAAAAACTGCAACTCCTGAAAACCAGAATCAATATTGGAAACCAACAGTAACGAAACCATTCAATTGTCTAGAGTCCTGTAATGAAATTAGGAACGCGCGGTGGAGCATTTATTGATCAGATGATCTCCGATGATACCTAGGCCACTCTCAAACCGCATTATATCGACTGGTCCTATGCGTCTCACATCCTTTTCCCTAGAAGCATTATTTCGCGGTGCCCCGTATGTGGTGACTTCCGGCGAGACCTCAGTCATTCGACCACAGACAAACTAGAACACACCTCCTGCGCTAAGACGAGATTAAGACCTGCCTATGATTTGTGTTGACCTCCATTGGATAGTGCTACGATTCTAAACTTCCCCTGGAATGCGTTTTTTTTTTTCAGAAAGTACATCATCGATGTACTAGAGCAAACTTACATGGATATGGCAGTCAATAGATGCTTCACCAGTATGAGGGACAGCAACAAGGTGTTAGAACACACATATGAGTACCGAGTCCAGCTTGTTGAAGAAGAGGCCAGGAATAGAGTGTTTGTATTTTATTGTATTTCGAATAGATACGAGTAGGTACATGTATTAAATGTATACCTACCTGCCATCAGTACAGAAGGCCTAATATATTGTCCTGTAATTTGTGCAAAAACACTTTTTTTAAGGATGGGAAATCATCAAATTACTTCTTCCGCTCTGGGTGGAGCGGAAGGGCGTGTCAGACTCTAACTGACTAAAACCCATCCGTGTTCTTCCTGAAGCCGTTTGCGGTCCAGGGCAGCGGTTACTCTTTAGAACAGATTCCGCAACCTTGGCAGGGTGCATAAACACCTGCGCCATAAAAAAACCTATGCCGAATACACTCCCAATAAAGAAAAAAAAACAGCTGTTCAAGATATTTTTGCTCGCATAATTCGGAAAAATGTAGGTCACCGCGGGTTTTCTCTTTTTGGGGTGAGCATTTTTGCATAATTCGTGTCTTTCATTAATACTTGTAAGCTGGATAAAATTTGACTGGTCTTTGTCAAAATAACCCCTGTAGGTATAAAACATGTAGGGAAATGAATTCAACATTGAGAAGAAGGAAGTCACACATCAAATTGTATTATATATCACACTGTAGGATAGATCTAGTTTATTTTATTTTTATTGATAAGCTCAATAATTTGGAATCAGTTTTATACCCCAAAAATGCCTTAATATTGTCGTCAAGTAGCGTATCTCCAAACAGGACTACATACAAAAAGCCTAAACACACTACACCCATGTCCCGTCCATGTATGGGAAAATTTATTTTTTTGTGCTACGTCTACCCAAGAGGTATCAAAAGTTGCGTTTTGACACGTAGATTACCATTATCATAGTTTTATTAGATATCTGCCATCTTGAGGCCTGTACCGGTCCTTGAAGTTTTTCAAATGTGTAATTTTTAGGGGTTCCTAACATTGACAATAAATAATACAAAAATAATGTTTGAAAGGTTTTATATTAAATTTAAGGGTACCTACACAATGAGTCACATCAAGGTTTAAAATTGCCGAAAATGAAAGAAATTAACAAGTACTTTAAAAACGGAACTGGTTTTTGTGCCCAAAACTAGGCATTTCTGCTCGAGATTTTAATCTGTTCCTAATAAACCCATCCCGGGGCTTTGGCGTCCGTGACGCTTTGAGAAGCCTCCGTCACTAATTTAACACACCGTTCCACTGACTGTGTGTGACAAGGAAAGTCAACAATATCGAGGCTTTGCTCTTTTGCCTTAATTCTTAGCTCATCGTTAGAGACTTGTCGCAGAATCGGTGGAGCTGATATCTCACACTCTTGCCAAAATATCACATCAATATAATCTTATGGTCCTAATGTAACACACGTAGTCTCACTTCGTCTTGAACCCATTATTGTTTGTAACTAAAACACGTATTTTATCACAAGGAATTGCGGAACGACACCTTACAGCAATAAAACCGTAATAGAAATGAGACGAACTGTCTCGCCGCAGATGTAGAAAATTAGAGAAAAACAAGTCAAAACATGAATTTCGCGAGTTTGAACCAAACCTATTCCTAACTGGAAACAACCTGTCGTTGCCTACAAATTGTAACTTAGGGTTCCACTATCATTTTAATTACAAAATATAATGGGATTTTTGTGAAAAAAAAATAGAATAGATGATATGCACTGAAGTGCTATTTCAGTGATTTTTTGAAAAATAAAAATGCAGATACAGCCCTCGAGATACTTTTTGATATTTTTTAAATTATTTTTACGGTAAACTACAACTTATGACGCAACTTTTGAGGGGTATTGTGAAGCGAAAACAGAAAAAAAAAATTCGGGACACCCTAACGCACAAGTATCTATCTGGACCCAATGATTTAGTAGGAAGTCAAAATGTTGAATAAACCAACTAGCAATAATAAATATTTGATTGTCGTAGCGCCCGACGTGACATGATGCGCCACCTGCGCCAACAACGGAACCACATCAAGACGGTCATCTACGACACTGATTTCACCATTAATCAGCGCAAGTGTCAGGTTGAAGTAAGTTTCCTCCATCTGTAGGGAAAAACTTGTAAACCTGACTTCTAAACCTTTAAATAGTAAGTCATGAGGCTCAATGTCATTCCAGAACCGTTCGTTTCCCTACGAGACCAGCCAGGTCAGAAGCGCAAGACTTATTTAGATTAGGATTTATAAAAAAATAAAAAAACTTTAATTCAGACCTTGATCCAATATTATGTTAGTATTATACAAACTTATACTTAAGCTATGTTAGTACAAAATTATTAAAAGTTTTTTTTTTAAATACATTTATCTGTTGCACTCACCTGACGCACCGGGTACATGCACCCAATGCGCCATAATGGTGCAACACGGCTTATCACTAATGACCCCCAGAATGCCGTTGACGCTCCCACGCACTCTGTGCATCATGTTTATATCGTATTAATATTTAGATTCACTTAGCTTTTCTGCTAGATATTCTTTCATATTATTATTATTTAATTATTAGTTTCACATATTGCTTAGTTAACTTATTTAGTTGCAAAATTTAAGAGAATTGAATCGTTTCTTCGACGGGATTTGTCGAGCGTCATTGCTTCGGCGGTTTTAAATGGTCGCCTCTATTGATTCTGACTTTCAGAAGTTGCAGTGGAGTGTGGAAAAACTAGTAACCTATTCTTAAAAAGTTAAAAAAAATTGTCGGCTGTGGTAATAAGCTCCGGAAGTACAAATCCATTAGGAATATTATTTCGCTGATGATAGGCTGTCCTACACGAAACAAAAACGTTTCGTGCGGTAGCAACGGGAGCGAAGC
This sequence comes from Mamestra configurata, assembly GCA_002192655.3. Classification (NCBI taxonomy): domain Eukaryota; kingdom Metazoa; phylum Arthropoda; class Insecta; order Lepidoptera; family Noctuidae; genus Mamestra; species Mamestra configurata. The sequence continues at coordinate 338,535 of NDFZ01005417.1, forward strand.
AACGGAAAAGATATCACATAATTGTATTATTCAGGACACGGAATTAAACTCAGAAATCAGGAGCAGGTTCGCGGACAACTGGCAGCGAGCGCGCACGGAGCAGCACGAGCGGACGATCCTGAACAAGGAGTCAGGCCCGTCCAGCAACATTCACTGTTACCGCGAAAGAGCCGAACAGGAGCAGAGGATACACTCTGAAGTTGAGCTGCTGGTCAACATCTTTATCAATGTAAGAGGATTATTTTAAATCGATATCTAACATACCTACAGAGCCTCAGGTAAATGAGCAGTGGAGGAGGTCTTTATAGCTCCGTTCCCTCCCGTCCCGTCTCGTCTCGTCTCGTCTCGTCCCGTCCCGTGAGCGGGCGAATGGCTGAGCTCTCGCATCACGACACCTCACCCACCCACACAACGAAGTTTTCTCAGTGGTCGACCTACAAATATAGGTACCATGGAAATGGTAGGCTACCCTCCCCGACTTTTGATTACCGAGCCAGCCCTCGTCGCTGAGCCAGTAGTTTTAAATCCCCTAAATAATAATGATATGACCCAGCCTGTCCCTTGCTGTCCTCCCGAAATGACGCCGCTAAGCCGAGGTCCGTATCCCGCAAGGGATGCCCTAGTGAGCGGTCGTTTAATATAATTAGCTAGTTTGTAAGCCCTGGCTGGGGGCCTTAAATTCATTTGAGGCCACCACAGGATAGTCCGGTTAAGCAGTAACCAGCCTTAGTGTGCTGAACTGCGAGTGGTCATCGTCAAAAAAAAAAACATGGTAGGTTAACTGTTTGCAGGGCTTAGCAATATGCTGTAAGTTACCACAGAATATGATATACAAGATCTAAATCTCATCATCATCACTCATGTCCTGTGGCAAATTTTACCCAATCATAAAGGTGGTAGCAAGTTAGCAAAGTGCGCCGGACTGCGGAGCTTTTCAAAAATAGCTATCACCTCTTGTGAAGGCTATTTACTAATGCACCCGAATTGCCTAACCAATAGAGCTAACATACTGTGGGTCGCGAATCAACTATGTTTGAGACCGGCCGTTAATGAGCTTTCCGAGGCACGGAGGAGTCTCGGTACCTATGCGTTGCTTAACCGTGAAGATCGACCCTGTAATAGTCACGAGGAATTATTCCAATCTGTGACCCTGCTTTGTCCCCTGAGGGACAGATATTAGACACAGATTAATAATATATATGTCACCGGAAAATTGCAGACTCCGTAAAATTGTAACAAATCTTGATTAGATTATAATTTCTCGAAATAAGTATTATGAAAAAATCGTTTTGTATACAATAAATCCCATCCAATTTCAAAATTCAATAGTTACCAATTTTACGCTATATTTTACAATCTTACGGCGTTTGCGATTTTCCAGTGACATATACACAGAATAAATTTATTTGATATAGCTTTTGTCCACGACTTCGTCCGCGCTCGTTTTTTTGCCATCCTCAAGAATGTGGCTATCATATACAAAAAAAAATCCAAATCCGACTGGTACGAGTAGTTCCAGAGATTAGTGCGTTCAAAGAAACAAACTGCTCAGCTTTATTATATTAGTATAAATTACAATCAGTCTTGATCTGACTTCATATAACCCAACTATAAATTTACTAATCATAAAATTAAAGTTGTAAATATCTGTTGAGTATCTGTCCCCATAAGCGGACAAAGCAGGGTGACAGTTCGGAATAATTCGCCTCGAGTTATATGTATATATAAACCTTCGAGTGTTATAGAAATAACAATTACATATTTAAAATTCTGCAGGAAATACTAACGAAAGTAGATAACTGGATGACAAAATACGACGACGACATGGAAGCACAAGACCTCAAGATTGCGATAATGAAGAACAAGTATCAAGATGCATTGTGTATGAGAAAGAATATGGAAAAAATGGTAATCTAAACTAAGAGATAACATTGTTTGAAGGAGTATAGGGGGGCTACTCTCTAAACCCGAAGTCTGTAGTTTCGGGCTTAGTTGCGGACGTATTCTACTCCGTAACACCTACAGACTTACGATTAGTTCCGAATCCGAACTAAGAATGAATAACAATACGATTTGATAGTTACAGTCAAATCGTGTTGTCATTAATTCTTAGTGATTAGATGATACGGACTAGAATACGCCCGCAACTAAGCCCGAAATTACGGACTTCGGGCTTAGAGAGTAGCCCCCCAAGGCTTACTATGACGTCATGATTCTGGCGTGGGAGAAATGGAGCGATACACGTCATACAGCATCTCTTTTTCACGACGGATTCATGATGGTATTTGGTAAGTACAACGTAGTACGGGCCCTGATCAACCTAAATTCTTTTAGAAATAGAAAGTTTATCCGTATTATTTACTAGTTATGAAAATGTTTGAATTTTTCATTTCCTATTTTTCAAGACCTAGGGAATGCCAAATTGTAAAATTGAAAAGTGTATGTTGAAAATTATCCCAAGGGAACATATTCCCGGGGCAAAGCCTATTTGCTATTCCAGATTATAATCTATCTCTGTGCCAAATTTCATCTAGATCCCTGCAGCCGTTCTGACGTGAATGAGTAACAAACATCAACGCATCCAAAATTCCAAACTTTCGCAGTTATATTATAGTACGATGAGAAGATTATATTATTTTTTAATATGTATTTTAATGTTTTAATCGCCAGTACGCTACCCACGAGAAGCTGATGAAGGATTGGATCCAATTCAAAATGGAACGCCAGGCAGCCCTCGCATACACGCAGAAGATGACAAACTCCGCCATCATAGTGCAAGCATGGTGGCGCGGTCTACTCGTCCGGTTAGAGATGGGGCCCTACAAGCCCAAGAGGAGGCCCAGGCAACCCAAGCCAGAAGACACTGACAAGAAGAAGAAAAAGAAGAAATAAAAAAAACTAGACGTATGTCTAGTTCGATTAGTTATTAATACCTCCGATTTTGACTCGCAGTGAAGTTTAGGTAGAAACAAACCTAGTGGCGGCTCGGAATACTCCGCTAAACTGCGAACTACACAGATTTCATTGTTTGAATCGACCTAAACATGCGGTAAAATAATTGCACCGTATTATTTTGTAGACTCAATTTCAAGAGGTGTCAATGAATAAAGCCTCTGATTTTTTATATTTCTTACTACTATTGTTTTTTCTTGAATAATTAAGTTATCGGACTCGATTTTTACTCAAAGGCGCATCACTAGTCGCGTAACTGTAACATACTTTACATGATTTTAATTGTTTTGAATAAATTTATATTATATTGTTGTTTTTAAAAGTTCTTTTATATTTTACTTTTTTTATAAATAAACGTTCGTATATTCCATAAATACTTAACTAACTATATACACTAGAAATAAAAATAAAATCTCCTAACTAAATAAACCCTAAAATATGGCGTCAAAAAATTCATCCGCATCGCTGTCGACTGGAAGTGTACCCAAAAGACTGGCGGCATTGCCACGTTGTATGGCAATGCTTATTCTTTGACCAAGGTAAAAGCCAGCCCTTGGGTCACGTGAAGTGTCAACTAAGCGCCTTGAGAGATCTTTAAATAAGTTATGTGCACTCGGACCCCAAGACCCGAGAGTTTCAACCCCAAACGGCTCGAAAATATAACTACCAACAAGTTTATTATATTTCCGCCGCTTGAGGTTCTCTGCAGCCGCAGCGGCAGCGCCAGCACAGCACGAAGAGCTAGGAAGATGGGATGGCGCAAGAGTATCGACACAAGTAGCGTCCCACACTAATGGCCTACCCATCTTCCATGGAAATAACGACATGCCGTCCGGTCTCTTGCCATCGTCGCGTGCCAGGCCATTGGGTTCTAACACAGCCGGAACGCCGACGGTGACAAGAGCTCGTCGGATGATGTCGTTAAGATTCGCGTGCCGCGCAATGCGACCCGCGCTACGGCTGCATGACAGGCCGTGGTGTCCGAGGCTGTTGACAACTTCGCCACAGTGGCAGCGATGAGGAGAACAACAAGGAGCGCCAAGACGCAGGCAGGCAGCGAGGCGGAAAGTAGTATCGTCGAACATGGTGCCAATGTTCGACGACGGTAGTGCGTGAAGCCAGAGACCCGACTCCCACTCACCCACAGCCAGCAGGCGCGCACGCTCTGCAGTAGTAGTTGATGTGGCAATAAGTTTTTCCTGAACTTGCCTGCAGAGCGGCTCGTCCCACCGTCTCTGGGATGAAGGGTAGTCGGGCGGATTTGAATTCGGGCAAGCGAGTCTCCAGGCCTCCACAGCCTCGGTGAAGTACGGCACATCAAAATCAATCAGTGTAGAAACTAGAATATTCCTGATTAATTTATCAGTGCCGTACACCGAGGATATAAAAGCCGGTAAACTAATACTGGTAATTTTGCGGACGCCGAGGCCTCCCATACGGATGGGAAGGGTTGCTTGCGCCCAGGCTTTGTCGTCCATGGCCACATTTAAAATTAAAGTAAGTGTATGCTTGATAATTTGGTCTATTTTGTCCAAAAGGTGGGGGTGCTTCCATAAATGGGAAGCACGAAGGAAATATATTAATTTTGGGCCGAAACAGCAATAACGAATAAGAGTGATGGCCGAATGCATGTTAATTTGGAGCAATCTTTCCGAAACGTCATTAAAATTTTGAATTTTTTCTTCAACAAAATCTGGAAAAGAATTCTCAAAGATTGGGCACCCAAGGAGACGAAGAGAGCTTTTGTCCATAATTTTGATTTCAGGGGCTATTGTGTTGAATTTTGGAAGTGTAAGTAGTCTGTCAGTGTTGTCCGATAAAAAAAAATCGCATTTGGAAAAGTTCAGATCAAGTCCTATGCAATGGAATTGATTTTTTAAAAATTGTAGGTCATTTAAGACAGTATCTACATCGCCTCCAAGGGTTCCATCATCAAGATACCAAACGTTAAATTTAGAATTTAGCTGTCGAATAATTGGGTGAATAGCTAAACTAAAGATCACTGGCCCGAGGGGATCACCTTGTTGACAGCCAACTGCAGATTTCAAAAGGTTGTCCCGATATAGTAATTTAGATGGTTGTCTATAACATTGCCAGAGGAAACTGAAGATTTGAGGTATTTCTTTTTTAGCTTCTGCCAGCAAGGTGTCCCTGTTTACCGAATTAAATGCATTTTTGATGTCAACCTTCAGGATGACCTCTCCTTTGCCAGAATTTAGATAGGTCGACAGTGCGTGTACGGCAGCCTCACAGCCCCCTTTGGAGCCGTAACCAAGCTGCAGGGGCTGGAATTTTTTCGAAAGAACCTCACCATAAAATTTACAACAAATCTTGGCTGCTATACGACGGTAAGTAGTTCCCACGGCAATGGGACGAATGCCGCCATCCCTCTTGCGCAGGGCACATAAATTGGCCCCGTACAAGACGTCGATGACGGCTTCGTTTACCTTGCCGGAGAGCATAAGGTTGACCAGAGCCGTTAGCTCCTTCAAAAGCAACTCACCTGCTTCCCCGGCGCCTGAACAAACAAGGTCTTTAAGATGCTGAGGACTTAGGCCGTCGAGGCCGCCAGCAGAGCCACTGCGGAAGGAGCTAACAGCTGTGATCACCTCACGACCTGTAACGGTGAGGGTGTGAATGTCCGGATTAGGGCGTCGGGAAAAGAAAGGTCATCCTGGGGCAGGGTGCTTGGTCTCCAGAGCTGCGAGAGTATCTGGAGAACATGGTGCCACCACATCGCTACTAAAAAGTATCCTGGCTGCTCCGCTGATGTCACCTTCCCCTAACTTAGCTTTTTTTTATAAATACTTACCATAATATTTATAATTTCAATCTTATTTATTTTATTTGATGAACCTACCTAATTGTTTAATATGCTGCTTTTTAGTTGCGATAAAAGTACCTATTAAAGATGTTTTTTAACGTTTTGTTTTGTTTTTAACCAAGAATATCCTATACAAGAACTAAAGACTACTTCCAAAGTAACCACACTGCTGCAGTTGACCAATTACTTATTATGACATGAAAATCGTTCAACTGCAACTATTAGCATGTGCGCCGGTAGGACTCATTTTCAGCAGGACTATTCTGACAACGTCTCACCGTGTAAACTTAGATGAAGTGAGCATGAAGTGAACTGTAATTAAATTTTGTTTGTATGGATTGACAGTTCACTTAATGTATACTTCGCCTAAGCTAACACTGCGAGATGTTTACAGAATCGTACTGCAGAACGGGTCTCGAATATTTTTAATAAGGATTACCTAACTTCCTTAGGGGAACTCCATCATCAAAATAAAACCGCAATTCTTAAGGTAGAAATACACCACTGCGTTTCAGCGTGTCGTGACGGATTGTGTAGTGACATTGGGTGTGCACACAAATGTGGCACGCTTTTTTTTTTTTGAAGGATGGGAAGTCATCTATGGATTTTTTCCGTTCTGGGTGGAGCGGAAGGGCATGTCAGACTCTTAGTGACTAAAACCCATCCGTGTTCCTTCTAAAGCCCTTTGCGTTCCAGGGCCGCGGTGACTCTTTCGAACAAATTCCGCAACCCTGGCAGGCTCTGGCCCTAGCGGGCCCCGTTTTCTATGCTGACATCTCTTTGAGGCGCGCGTGAAAAACAACGCGCCATCGACCCGGACCTGGTGGTAATCGGACAGCGAGCCACCCAACGCTCGCCGTCCGCAGGCCCGCAATGTGGCGCGCTCTGACCATATTCTTGAATAGATTCAAACGAATCTTAGCAACGCTTGCACGTTCATAACGTTTTGATCTGAGTGATTTAGAAGAGGAACTTCAATTTTACTAGCTACCTCTTCCCAAGCCGCTGTTTTTCTTTGTAATCTTTGCACTCATCATACAAATACTTTGCGTTGACGCCCAAGCATCGCCCAATTTGATATAAGTACATACCGATATTTAGTGAAAATTTACTCGCGTATTTTTTGGTTCGCCGACACATAGGTACCTACATATAATCTGTTTCTAACCATATTAAATGTATGGAACCGATATGCTTTTGATGCAACACGACACATACATAGTGTGTTTGTTTCTTTACAATTTTAGTCATCCTTTAGAACACAGAGTATTTTCGGTCAGTGCTGGCAGTGATTCTGGCTGAAATCTTTAATTTGTCATAATTTTCTTGACATTCGTTTTTGCGACTTCATATTTTATAATGTTCAAGTCATTGATATTATGTCGATATTTTTGCAAAAGATTTTGAGTAAAAAGTTGTTAAAGGTATTTTTATAAGTGATTAATTTATTTACGTACATATTTATTTGTTTGATACTAAATGTCTAGAGTAGGTTTTGACTTTGTAACGGAGGCCTCCGCGTATGGATTGGTCTCATCTCAATTCCAGCCGGAACAATCTATAGCGAATGCTGACAACATCCCTGAATCAATAACCGCAGTAATTTTCTTTCTTCTATTTTTTAAATCTTCAAAGATCACAACATACGTAGGTACCTAAGTAAAAACTGCAGAGGTAGGTCGCACGTCAGCAGTTAGTTTTTTTTTTTTTTTGGGACAAGCCCGCCACACTTTAAAAAAAAAACTCTGGATCCGTGATCTTTCGAGCGTAGTAGTACATTGCAGCCCGTCGCTGCACCTCTAGATCGACTGGAAGTACCTACACCTGCCAGTACCGGTAAGGCTTCAGTACTAACCATCCTATAGATACACTTTACATAAGAATATCAAAGCCAAAAGCTGGCTTTGAAGCAGTTTTTTAGTTTTTTTATATAGTTTACGTAATACCGCCCCTATGGTGGCCCTATCGGCCCAAACATGTGCCCCATAGCACATACAACCCAAGTAAGTAGCCCCATATATAGTTTTTAAGGTTTGAAATGACAGACCCCAAGTAGCTTTGGATATTCTCGTCAAGGCATAGAAGTCTTTTTCGCTTTTCCACCTACTGTTTTAAAATGATCAATAAATTCCTTTCTAGTACCATACCGAGATAGCAAACGGATTCTTTTCTTTTAACGGTAACGTTGTTAAATTTAATACTAGGCCAGGATTTCAGGTTCCCTTTAATACAAGTTGATAGATTCTATTCATCTAGGTAATTTTCAAGCTCGTTTCGCTTGCTCTTGCACTTTTTCCACATTCGCTCAGTTCTCGACCTTTCCTGTATGAGCCAAACTGACACATAGCGTGCAACAATTTGCAAGCTCGCTCTTGCATTCTACGCTTTAGTCTTAAGCTCTCCTGCATCAGTCAACAAACATACTATTTGAGTATTAATCATTTAAAAACAAAACAAACCTTATCCGAGGTGGGTGCAAACATTTATATTCTCTCTAAAAAAGTAGCAACCCTTCTAACAATATAATTAATCATTTATTTATTTATTAATGTATTAATTTTACACCAAATTAAAATACATAAAGAAATCACTTTGGTATTTGTTTATGTATTATTTTCCGCTAAAATCCCATCAAATTATAATTATATTATCCCACCTGGGGCCTTCCAACCCTGTCCCACCCTGGGCAAAAAACTGTGATTTACCTATGTGGTGCATGTGCCGTATTTTTCTCATCTAGGAAATGCCGGGAAACATTGCAATCCAAAATTATAGTAAAACTAGTTAAAAAAAAAATGATATTTTTTTTCCATTTTACTTTGAAAGATTTCAACAAAAAAGAAAATCTTTAATTTTGATTGAGCCACCCCATACAGGATTGCAAGTAATAAATAAAATATTTTTTTATTATTTAACTGAAGAAGTTTGCCCCCTCCGTCATTGAGTAGGTACTTCCGCGGTCTCTTCGCCTCTTCTATTAATTTTCGTAGTTCCACTATACCTACCATATCGTCAAACTAGAATCAAACCTAAGCCTCGGCGCAGCGAACAGCGAACTTCATAGACGACAGATAGTTTGAATAGATCCATACTACCAACTACCAATTATCGAATTGGCCCGATGCGGACGTGCGTTTGACTACCTAGTCAAGTACCTATTGTGTTGGTAGTTAACCTAAAACACCTCAAAAATACTATCCGAGTACGAAACTAGCTCCGACATACTTAGTCCCATCACAATATAGTTAAACTAAGTTAAAAAGACAGGGAGCCATCGAGCAATTCGAGCTCGCTTCGCTCGGTCTTAGATTAGGTACAGTTCTTACTCTTATTTTATCTCTCGCTTCACTCTATCTTTTTTTGTTTGTTAAGTTTTCTAGCCTAGGAAAAACTAAATGGGCCCCATTTAGTTTCGCTGTACCGGGCATAGGCTTATTCTGCCACTAGGTCTGCAAAAAAGCCTATTCGGCTTTTCTTTAAAACATGGGTAGAAAATATCATCTAGGTAGGTACCTAGTACCTACATTATAATGTGACATTAAAATTTATGGGTAGGTACCTAATTGGTACGTATAGATACTAGGTAACAGTTTTATATCAAAGCAATAGTCTTTTTCCCATTTTTTTATTACCTACCCTCCAAAATTATGAAGTGTTACCTACATACCTATAAGGATTTCTTTGCTAACCGTCTATGTAAGGTATGTCGGGTGAAATACTTGAAAACCGTACATAACTACCGAAATTTCAGTGATAGTGATGTGAATTCTCAACAAATACAAGTATCGATATCGATAAGAATAAAACCTACAGATAAGTAGTAAAGTTTTGGTCACTTGAAACTGGAAATAATTATAAATATGCACACTAACCAATCGTTATTTTTTGTTACAGGGAATGATTTTGCGTCGGACACCGTCAAACATGACGGATTTAGATGAATTTAATGTTTCTAAATCTGTGTCTGGAGGGTAATTATTTTTAATTTTCTTTCAATTATTATTTTCTTTTTTACTTTAACATAAACCTTTCAGTATGGGTCTGATCATCGCAATTTCATTAATAGTGTTGTGTCGAATACCTACATGTCTCTATTTTCTTATGATAAGGTACTGAATCAACTGATTTTATGGACCTCACTTATTTTCTTACTAACAAATTTATTTGGGATAGAGTAGAATAGATATATGACTTTCCTCAATGGAGTAGTGTTACTTCTACTTATGGTGCTTGCACACGGTGCACGTAGTTTGCGCATGTTAAGGCACTTGCGCAGGTTATAATAATAGTCTCCGTGGAAAGGTGGTGAGCGGGTCCATTGACTCAAGCATGTACCAACGCGAGCTAAGTTTAATTGTTGCTTTGTTTCAAATTTATTTTTGTGAAGAGAGACAAGTAGGCCGTGGCTTGCTTGCTTCAGCTACTTGCACCGTTTACGAGCACAAGCGATTAACTTGTGTATGTATACTGCTCGCACAAATAACTCGCGCCTTTACTTGCTCCAGATTATTGCACCGTGTACCAGCACCATTTAACATAACGCGTACCTGCTATCTTATTTTTAGTGATGTATAAAACGTAGTTTGGAGATAGGAGGAGGGGGGGGGGGGGAAAAAAAATAGTTTTGCATCCTCCAAAATCCTGGCAGACTTTAGTTTTCGAGATTTCACTTTTGTGAATAGGATCTCACACATAGACTAACATATTATTTACATAAAAATCAACACTCACGCTTAAAAAAAAAAGTGAGTAAAAAAGGCCGTCTCGGCCCAAGCTTAGCAGGTATGCGTATGTTAAAAGTACATAGTAACACTACTGTAACCTACAAATGCTACTGAGAAAATAAGTAAAGTCTGGCAGCTCTGGGATCTTAGTTATTTTTCCTGTTCAATAGATCTTCCTTTATGCTGACATCGTTATTTGCGTCTATTCTTGAAGATGTATTAACTCAACTGTGGATTCTAGGTAAAAAAATACTACATTAATACCGATAAGCATTAATGATAGAATATTTGCCCTACCCAACTGGTACTTTTGTACCTACACAAGTACTTAGTTCTTACTGTGCTGTACTTTTATGTGCCAAATATATTTTTTAATTAAATTAATTAGGAACATATTAATGATAAAATGACACTTATTAAAATATTTATTTTAACTTTTAGAAAGATGCAACAACGGGCTTGCTCTCATAAGAACACTGTCTGATATTGATTATTTGAAAGCTATAAAATATGGTGTGTATGATGCCAATGAAGTAAAAGATGAGCTTGATGGAATAGACCACAAAAATCTTAACTGCACGATATACAAAATAAAGAAACTTGATACAGACAGGTACCTATTTCTAATATAGATATTTTTTAAGCCTGATAAGGTACAATTATTCCGATATAGGCGACCGCGACTGGCGACAATGACATACGACCGCGACCCACTGCTTTGTATGAATTACTATAGGGCACTTACGGTACGGGTGCACGCGACTGAGTCGCGCGACCAATGGACGTGGCCTGCGAGCGTCTTGGCGACCGCGACGTGCCGTCATGCGACGCAGCCGAAAAGCACATCAAATGGCGTCGTTTCTCTCATTCGAGGACGAGATGTTTTTAGAATTTAGACGAAATGTCAAATAAAACACACCTGTAAAAGATGCAAGACTTCAATCGAATAAATTGTAACTTCGTGAGGAAATATATTTGGGGAAAAAAAAAACTATATCGGCTTCATAATAATGTCAACTGCAAAAGCACTCAGCCAGTGTTCGCGCCTCGTTCGCATGCATTCGTTCGTATGCTATGGGACGCCTGACGGCAGACGACCATGGTCACCGGTCAAATGATCGTCGTCGCCAAGATTGGAATTGTGCCTAAATATCTTTAGTTCTTTATTACTGTATCACAATGTTCTAAATATCTACTTATATTTTGTTCTAGGAAATATATTAATAAAGTGATGGTTGCAACGTATATGGGTCTAGCGCAATCCTTTAGTTTTGATAAACTAGTAAATTTCATCAATTCAGCCGAAGACCTTGAACGTTACCGTATTCACTTAGTGGAAGAAGAAAATAAAAACAAAATGTGAGATTTTTTACCGATGATGCTTTGCGGTTACTACAGTTATTAGTAGTCTATTATTGAGATGGAACATTGATTAATATTTATATTTTCTGTCTAGGCTTCGTAAAGAGTTGACTAAACAAGTAAGACAGCAACGTAACCATATAAAAACCGTATTGTATGACACCGAAGTTATCATTGATAAACTAAGGACACAGGTCGAAGTGAGTCTCTATATTTTTAAAAAAAATTAGACCTGACCACAAGCCTATACCTTTTGCAGCATTTTTATAATCTAGACTAGGATTTTTTTTAATGTGTTTATCCCGTGACACACCTTTATAACACAACCTTTTTTGACCCTAATAATTTAGGTATTCGACTGACGAAATTGCGACTAAATATGTACTACTAGCTAGAATGACGGAAATTATCCCAAAGGAAGGTACTCCCTAAGTTTCATCCGTTCAGCCGTTCTGGCATGATTGAGTAACAAACATCCATCTAAAATGTTGCAGTTAAAACAGTACTAAGATATTAATAAATTAAATTTTACTTATTATTTTCAGGATTCAGTCCTGTACGCTGAAGTCCGCAGTCGCTACATAGATAATTGGCAAGTAGCAAGGTCAGAACAACACACGCAGACGATATTTGATATTGAATATAACCCATCAACTAAGATTGAATATTTCAAGCAGAGGAGTGACCATGAATTAAGAGTACACACTGAAGTGGAAACATTGGTTACCATTACTATTAACGTAAGTCCATTTTCTGATTTCATTTTAATTATTACAGCCCAGTCTCACAGAAAGAAGGCCCCAGCAGTATTTAATGCTGATTAATCTAATATAATTCCGCCTACTTATGGAATAATTATATGTTTTACATATATATATATATGTATTAAGATAAATTGTTCTTATAATAATATAAATTAGTATAAGAACAAGGAAATTGTAATTCTTACACATTGGTCGATCTAGTTCGATCCAGCCCGTCCCTAGCTGTCCTCCCCCCAGCGACGCCCTAAGCTGAGGCCCGTACCCCACAGGAGGTGCCCTTAGCGTGTAGTCGCTTAGTTTGTAAGTTTTTTATAAGCCCTGGCTGGAGGCTTTAATATTATAAGGCCACCACAGGCAAGCCCGGTTAAGCAGTCGACAACCTTATAGGTTGAAGCCACTCACCAAAAAAAAAACACATTGGTCGATGCTCGCCATGCTTTTTGCGAAATTAATAACTCCTAATTTGGACCTCGAGTAACTCCCTGTTTACTTTGTTTTTATTCTTATGTATTAACTTGCTTATGTCATGTAAGGAAACATTGGCAAAAATTGAGGAGTGGATGGACAAATTTGAAAAAGACATGGAAAAAATCGATCTCAAAATACAAATTAAGAAAAATCAATACCAAGACATGCGTGACAAAAGAATACGATACGAACAAACGGTGATTTACTTAACTTATTTTAATTGTTCTTTTTATACTCATCAGCTTGATTTTAGGAATACTTGTAGTTACCATAACCTACCATCACCTTGGCGAACACATCTACGGATAGACACATGACAAATAGGCAGAGGTGGCGGACAGTCCATCAAAAAACTTTTAAATATTCCCTGTACCTACTGCTTGAATCGCATACCATTTAACTCGAGCCAAGACTACTCTCATCGAACAGCTAATAAGTTTGACGCTGCGCTGTTCTAGTATTTTGTGGAGGATTTAAATTGATTGAGGCAGCACGCAACTTAAGAGTTACGTCACCAGCAAGCATTATAACTCTTCCGTACCCTATTTCAGTGGTGAACGATTTTCATTAGCAGGATCAATGACCATTCAATGTCTGTGACGCTTAAAGATAAGTCTTTTTGTCAAATGAGTCCGACAATGTGGCCAGCACCACTATCACGTGTCTCGGTTTTTTTTCTTTCCTGGTGACGAGAGGGCACGTCTTTCGTACGTTACGTCCAATTTAAATGAATTTTACTGTTTCCAGGTTGAGAAACATGATCAGCAAATGAAGGATTGGATCAAATTTAAAGAAGAACGCGAGATAGCACGGCGATACCATGAGAAGATGCTGACCTCCGCTATTATTGTGCAGGCTTGGTGGCGTGGCTTACTTGTACGTCTTCAGCTTGGACCGTACAAGAAAGTCAAGAAACCCAAAAAGGATAAGAAGAAATAAACCTATGACAGTATAACTTTATCTTTATTGTTATTTATTTTAATAAACTAATTTTACGTTGTATAAGCTCGTTTTATAATTTTGGAAAAGTGTATTTAGAAATACACATAATTATTTAGATAAAAGAAAAATGTGTCTCGAATACAGTTTTTGAGCAGTTGAGTTATATCAACGGCTCTGCATCAGAACTGCCAATTAGCTGACTGTCATTAGAATTACTTTGGAGCTGCGTAGCAACCGCACACAAATAATAACTAACACCAATAACAACAAATAAACAATATAAACCAATAAAATAAATATTAACACAATATAAACTGAATGTAGACTGCGCAGGCAGTACTATAATCGCATTACGATAGATACTTAACGGACGTCTAATACTTTACATAGATCTCACCCAAGACTCCCAAGAGTCATCACATGGGATGGACCGTGTTCTGGCGTCTCGCAAACAGTGGTACGATACGACCTTCACGGGACATGGATGAAACTTCTAGGCAACTTCCACACTGTTCTTTGTGGTAAACAGTCGTCCATCTCAAAGCTTTCGGCCCAAAGAATCAGCCAACAGATTGTCTATACAGACGACTGGGCTTGCGGCGTACGATGAAAAATGGGCCATAGTCTGTGAAAATTCTAAAGTCCACATCAAAGAGTAATATAATATATAGAGACATAGAGGGGTCTACATCCAAATTGCGTCAATGTCACGTCACCAATCAGACACTGATTGTACGTGAATAGCTACAATTTCTACTTAACTTTTATTTTTGACCTGCCTGATCGACGACGCGAAGTAGACTGATGTGAGCGTGATGAGCAAGCCCTTCACACAGCTTTGATGGAAACCATATGGAAACAATCGCATATTTTCACAGCGTCGCGTCGCCGCTATACATCCTTGCACCTCATAGCTATCTCGCACATCTCTGGTGGAAAAGCACCCTTATCCTGCAAGTAAACTTTGAAATTTGACATTTTAAGGGTTCCGAACCTCTATATGAAAAAACGGAACCCTTATAGGATCAATCGTGTATCTGTCTGTCCATTTGTCGCAGCTTTTTTCTCCGAATCTACAGGACCGATTTAGTTGAAATTTGGTACACGTATGTACTTCTGTGACCCAAACAAGGACGCGTAACGAAAATACATTTCGAAAATAGGGTTACTTTTTGGGGTCAATTAAGAACTAAAAAAAAGATTTTCCTACTGTGCTGTGTGACATTTCAAATGAAAGGGCTTATAGTAAGGGTATTTTTTTAAAATTATTTTAGAATATTCCATTCTGAAGTTATTAAAATAAATAGATCAAAATTTACCATTCTCCTTCCCTTATCTCCGAAACTATAATACTGAGCCTAAAATTAGAATTATTAAAATATATAATAGGTCCTATAAATTACAGGAAATCCTATAACAAGTCTACGGATTTAACGTAACCTATTAAAAAAATATTCTTTTGGATTTGGATTATAATAGTGTATCATCTTTGCCCTTTGCACTCGAGTCCGACTAGCACTTGGTCGGTGTTTTAATAATAAACGGTATACATGCATGTTATCATAGCGTATGATAACATGCATGCATACCGCTATGTTAACAAATACTTTACAAATAACTAAAACAATTTTTAAGAGTAAATAATAATAAATCGATACTTTTAATTGCTCACTAGCTCCATCACTACGTGCAACGTCAACGAAGTCACGTGACCGTTCTCGCCCAATCAGGACGCTGTATTTGACAACTAAAATGTAAACTCTCCACGCGAATGTTATCAAAAACTTGTATTTAAAGCTTTAATTATTAATTTATTATGCCGAAAAAAGAAAAGGTGAGTTTAAGAATAAAAGAACAAATTTTATAACGTCTTAAAATATATTATTTTCTCACCGTTGTAAAAAAAAACGGTAATTTACGTTGTCGGCATTTTACGCTTCCATCGTCGTAATACCTACTATGCCATGTCAGTTCAGTTCGTTTATGGTATGCGGTGCTGCATAATTTACGTGTGTAAAATCTCCGTATATTGGTGATTTGAAGCAGATAAGCCTGTGTTGTGAGGGTTTCAGTGGAAGCTGTTGTTCGCAGGAGGCGATGAAGACCAAAGTTGATAAAAACAAGAACGGCGACAGTGATGCCGAGGTGAGTTGTTTATAATGTAATTTGCAAGATCACATTATCTTCCCGTTGGCACTCGACTTGCTTGGGCCCGATGTTTTCTGTTTTACAACGCCAGAAACGAACAAAATCTGCTTAGAAACTAGAGGAATTTACATTTGCTGTAGGGCTATTATTTTACTGCAATCGAAAAAAACGGGTTCTATGACTGTTGTTAAAGTCAACAGGATATGTTTTTATAAATAATACTTACGTATTAGTAGAAAAAACCGATGTTCGTAATTTTAGTATTGAGTTCTTATTGGTTCGACGAGGTGTCGTCAGTCAATAAATTGATGGGTCAAGTCTTCATTAGTTTTATTGAAGGAAACCGCTGTGTTTAGTCATTTGTAGTGCTATGGTCAGTATATTTCCATATTTGTTATGTGTTCTGTAGGTAATCTGATAAGAATCAAATTTATTTTTCACCTAACCTCTTTGGCTACACCAGATACCAAAGACTATGCTGTAATCTCTGAAAAGTACCTACCTGCTTACTACTTAAATGTTCATGATTGTCTTGATGATTGACTGTACATTTTAACACTAGCCTGTTAGTTTTTTTCCTAAATTGACACTGAGTTGTAACAGAATTTTTAAGCTTGTCAAAATTAAGAAATAACAATGGCTCATGTTAAAACAATTTTTTTTTTTGGTCATTATTTTACCACATATAATAGAACAGGTATTCTGAAAAATAATTATGTCAAGCAAGAGGCAGGTCCCATTCTGCTGATCCCATACTGAATTTTCCTCTAAAAGTTATAGCAATAAACTCATATTATTATGATTTCTTCTAAGAAATCGGTCAGTGCTTTGTCTCAGAGGTGAAGTTAATCTATGGTTTTTCTACTACAGATGATTTTAACCGACGAAATGTTATATAAAAATAGATAGGCTTTATCCAGTGTTGTAAAGAAAGACAGTCACCATCATCATCTCTTCATCCTAGTCTTTTTTCTACTATACTCAATACTCAAAGTTTATTTGCATTCCGCAATGTTTACTTAGGTGGTAAATTAAAAAAAAAAAAATGTGATCAATATGGTCCCTGTCATAGCAAAAAACCTTCCAGTAAAGCCATGCTGCTGAATACCAGTGTTAACATGAACCTCGATCTCTAATGCGCATATCTCGTTACTTCCCGTTCCCGTATAGCCTATAGCCTTCCTCATGAATATGGCTATCATACAAAAAGAATTTTCCAAATCCGACTGGTGGTAGATCCAGAGATTAGCGCGTTCAAACAAACAAATTCTTCAGCCTTATTATATTAATTACTATAGTTTAGATTTTTCTTTTGTAATTCAAGAATCTCTTTTACGACTAATCATCCTCTTACTTGTTGATATTCATTTCTTCACCCAGTAATTAATTGTGAAGTCTTATAAGCAAAACCTAGGGGCTTCTTCAAGGCTATCAGGTTTTATAAATAGAAGCGGTGCCCTTTATGTCAATGTTACAAAAATATATGACGGTGTGTAAACCTCCCAAAGGTCCTTATTATGACAAGCATATTGAAATTTGTAGACATTCAGTTTTAATTGCTCTTAGGTACTAACTGACAGAAGTGTAGTTTTATTTAATAAACTTTTTCTAGTGGCTTCGCCCACCATGTCTTACAGGAATTGTTATTTTTTCCTAGAAATCTGCCTAGCCTTTTCCCAACTATATTGGGGTCGACTTCCAGTCAAACCGGATTCACCTGAATATCAGTATTTTACAAGGAGCAGCTGCCTAAGAATGGAGCCAGATTTTCTGGCTCCTGACTATCTGTAACGACTGTCAAAGATCTACAAATGACAGCCGGGACCAACGGCTTAACGTGCTTTCAGAGGCACGGAGGAATCTCACTGGATGGTCACCCATCCACAGACCGACCTCGGCAAGTGTTGCTTAACCTTGAAGACCGACCCGTGCGGCTGTAATTAATTAGCCACAAGCTCACTTTCTATAAGTCTACCAAAGATTACCAAATCAATCTTTTTATATACATATTTTTAGTACATATTACTTTAGATAACAGATGTGCACAAGACAGAGTGGTATACCAGGCCTTGGATAGTGAACTCACAAAATAATAATACAATGTTATTATTACCATACCTACTACAAAACCCACTTGGATATCCAATGCCACTTCATAATTTATTTCCTTCAAGCTTGTTATATAAGTATGAAGTACTCCTTTTATGTTAACAAAATAACAATAGTTTTCTTGAGGAGCTATTCATATGGAAATGGAATGGTTATTTCTGTATAGAGTTTGATGGTCACACAAAGCAACTGCGAATGCAAGAAATAAGAACTGATTTTTATGTAATTGCACCTAATAATTGCTCTATATTGTGTAGCACTAAATAAAATACTTAGTTTTTTCATTCTTGTAACTTAAGAATAATGTATGTATGTATGTATGTAACTCGGGCTGGTTTCCGCAACTCCACGACTAAGCGCGTATTTTGCGTGCAGGTGGGACAAACGTGTCATTCGATCCACCCCAGCTCCCCAAGGAAGGCCAGCAACGCCTTGGTGTTACTAACTATCTCGCAAAGGGTACCTGGGTTACCGAAGTACTTAGCCCTGTAATCAGCGACTACCGGGCAGCTTAGTAGCAGGTGTGCTGCTGTCTCGTCCTCCTCCATGCAGGCTCTGCAAAGTGGGCTGTCGGTGACTCCTATGACATAGAGGTGTTTATTAAAAGACCCATGGCCAGTTGTGACGGCTGTGACTGTACGCAACTGCTGTTTAGTAAGTCTTAGGGCTTTTTTCGTGAAACGGCCATCAATAGAGGGAAGTGCCTCTTTGGCCTGCCTGCACTCAGTATGGTCAATCCATAGCTTGTGATGTTTATCATTAGTACGTTTTCTTACCAGATTGCGTAGGTGACCGAAGGGGAGTGGTACAATAGGTTCAGGTCCTATCGTCATCATACTCGACCCCCTTCTGGCGAGTTCGTCCGCTGCATCGTTGCCTCGGGATTCGCTGTGTCCTTTGATCCATTGTATGGTTACCTTGTTGTATCTACCAACCTGGTTGAGACGTTGGTGACACTCGAGAATCAGACCAGAGTTAACTGTGTGACTGTTCAGAGCTTGCAGGACGGCCATGCTGTCCGAGAGTATGCGTATTGAGTGGTCCCTAACTTCCCTGTTTATGATGGCTGAAGTCGCCAGGGAAATGCCCATGCACTCAGCTTGAAATACTGTGTTGTGGACCCCCAATGGTGTGGCTATATGAATGTTGAGATCCTCTGAGAAGATTCCCGCACCCGTGCCAGTACCTGTTTTTGATCCATCGGTGAAGACCCGCAGCTCTGTGGGGCACAGCCCTTCGCAGCGGTGATCTTCATGCAATTGGATTTTGTATTTTTTATCAAAGATAAATTGCTTGGGTATCCGGTCATTTATTGCTTTTGTTATGGGGAGTTCGTTATTGAGCTCCTCGAGCAGAGCGGTGTGTTGTGTTACTCTCTTACCCCAGAGATCCAGTGTTTTAAGACGGACTGCTGCCATCGTCGCTTCCTGTTGTATGAACAGGTGGAGCGGAGGGAGTCCCAGTATGGCTTCCAGCGCCGCAGTCGGAGTAGTCCTCATGCAGCCCGTCGTTGCCATGCAGGCTAGCCTTTGCATGCGCTGAAGTTTGTTTACGGCTGTACCTAGCTTTGTGCGGGTCCACCACACCACGGCCCCGTAGGTGATCATGGGCCGAATTACTGCGCTGTATAGCCATAGTATTATTTTGGGAGATAGGCCCCACTTCTTACCTATCATTTTCTTGCATTGCCAGAAGGTGATGCATGCCCTGTTTAGTTTGTAGTCTAGATGATTGCTCCATTTTAACTTACTGTCTAGGATGACCCCCAGGTACTTAACCTCGTTAGATAACTGGAGTTCAGTGTTAAATAGTTTAGGTAGGCGGTAGTGGCCTAGAACTCGCTTTTGTGTGAATATGACTAATTCAGTTTTAGTGGGGTTTACTGATAGATCATATTCTCCGCACCATCTCTCCACGATGCGTAGTGCTTGCTGCGTTAGGTTGCAAATCGTACCAGTCACCTTCCCAGGCACCAGGATTGCGAGGTCATCTGCATAGCCTATTGTATAGTACCGATGTGCGTTGAGTTTGGTGATAAGGTCATTTATCACCAGATTCCACAGAAGAGGGGAGAGCACTCCTCCCTGCGGGCAGCCCCTGGCTATTAAGGCCAACTGCTGCTCTTCCTCTAGTCGAACTACTCGCTTACTTAACATATTAGTAATCCAGTCATTTAATACCTGTTCTACTCCGTGCTTGGAGAGGGCGGCACTAATGCTGGAGAAGTTTGTTTTGTCGAAGGCTCCTTCGATGTCTATGAAAGTGCCCAGACAGGAGCCTTTCTGGTGGATCGCGTCCTCTATTTGGCTCACCACCAGGTGAAGAGCAGACTCTGTCGACTTACCTGAGCTGTATGCGTGTTGGTTACCATGCAGTGGTAATGTTTTTAAAGCGCCATCTCGTAGTTCTCTTTCGCACAGTCTTTCCATTGTCTTTAGCAAGAAGGAGGTCAGACTGATTGGTCGATAGGATTTGGCGTTTGTATAGTCACTCTTACCTGGCTTTGGAATGAAAATGACTTTCACTTCCCTCCATCCCTTAGGCACGTATCTAAAAGCCAGGCACGCCCTCATTAAAGGCACCAGTCTTGTTGCAACAGAAGTCCCGCCCCACTGCAGTAAGGCAGGAAACACTCCATCAGGACCTGGTGCCTTGAAAGGTTGGAAGCTTCGGATGGCCCACTGGATTTTTTCCAGCGTGATCATCCTCTCTGCATAATACCAATCAACTTCTGCTGGTGCTTGTATAACGTCTAGCCATTCGGTTACCTGCGCGAATACGCTTCCTGGGAAGTGTGTTTCTAATAGGACACGTTTCGCTTCTTCAGGTGACGTGGTCAGCGTGTTATCGGGTTTCCGGAGCGTGGCGACCTCGGGTGTGTTCTGTTGTGCCAGTAATTTCCTTACCCTGTTTGCTTGTTGACACGATTCAATGTTACCACAGAATTTTCGCCATCCAGTAGTACTTCTGGATCTGATGCATTTCTTATAGCTGGATTTGGCCGCGTAGTAAGCGTCCCAGTCCTCATCTCTATATGTATTCATGGCTCTGTTAAGAGCCTTTCTTACCTTACCGCGTTTGCGCTCAAGTTCCGCGCCCCACCAGGGTTGTTTTCCCGGTGTTTCGCGCGGAGTCGTTTCCGGGCACGCGGTCTGGTAGCTGTTTATCAGTGATTCGGTGAGCTGTGTTACTCTCGCGTCGATCTGTGTCGTGTCCGCAAGAGTCATCGAATCGCTTAGTGGCGCAAGTCTTGAATCAAGGCCGCGTTTGTATGCCGCTAAATCCGTATTGCGCGGATTCCGCCGAGGTTGTTTAGGTGGTATACCGACCTGGATGTCGAAGCGGATCCACCTGTGGTCTGAGCAGGAAGTCTCGTCAGAGACCTGCCACCCAGTTATAATTTCTGAAACGCCTACCGTTGCGAGAGTGAGGTCAATAATAGTACGACTGCGTCTCGTTACGAAAGTTGGTTCAGAGCCTGTATTTAGTAGGGATAAGTTAGTTGTGAATAGGTATTCAACTAATGCCTTACCCCTTTCATTTTGCGTGTCCATCCCCCACAGCGGGTGGTGTGCATTGGCGTCGGTCCCGATGACAACCTCATCTCCGCTGCTTTCACACTGGGTGACGAGACGGACAAGGTCGTGAGGGGGCGGTTCCTCCGCCTCAGGCATATAGACCGAGGCGAAGACGATCGCCATGACTTTGTCGCCACGCTGTATGTTCAGCCTAGCTGCAGAGACATCTCTGCAACAGAAGTCGTTTAAGAGCTGTGCTTTAAAGTTACCTGTGACATAGATACACGATCTAGGGTGATCCTGGTCCGTAGTAACAAGGAGCTTACCGTTAAGGTTGGATAGTCCTCGTATTTGGCCACCCCTAATCCACGGCTCTTGGATGAGGGCGATGGCCGTGTGTTGCACCTCCAGCCACTTCCTCAATTGAGCCGTTGCAGTCTGGCTGTGGTGGAGGTTTGCCTGCACGACTCTACAGGCCGACGAAAGGGACGCCATCGCAGGCGAGGCCCTCCTCGTCACCCTCTAGACGCAGCCCGGCAAACATGTCGCCCTCGTCGAAGCCATCCTCCAGCAGGCCGGAAGCCGGGGACAACGTAACGTCGTCCAGCTCCCCACCCGATGAAGGGATGGCACCCACGGCGGCGGCAGGGGCAGCCGACACTGCTATTTCAGCAGGGTCAGCCACTGTTGCTTCCGGGTTGTTTGGTTGGGGGATGGTCTCCCCTGCTTCCTGCTGCTGTCCCGTAGTCGGGTCCCAACCCCGAGGGACGTCGACGAACCTGCCATTCGGACCCTGGAACTTCACGTACACCGATCCCAGACCAATTGAGAGTCGGCGTTCGGAGCTCAACAGGGTCGGAACCTGGTCCTCGGGGATACCCAGCACCACGAACCAGCATGCCCTCTGCTTCTCGGCGTGCAGCACCACCCACCTTTTGACGTCGATCCATGGGTTCTGGTAACAGAGGGCTCGTCCAATAAAGGTCGAGTCCTCGTAGACTCCTTGGTCGTCGGGGATAGCGATGCCGCAACGCACCCGCTTCTGAATCTCCGACTGACTCTTGACGACTAACGAGGTGTTAGCCGGGAGAGCCAGACCGGAGACTGTCTTCTTCAGCCACTCTAGCGTGTGGTCGTTTCCGCACCACAGTTTGAGGACACCTCCAGCGAACAGCGGCTTCGCGTTGAAGGTCGGCCCCGGTGTGTCCTGCATAGGGGAGCAGGCCTCCGTGATGATCTGCCTCTGTATGGCAGCCACGACCTGGTCTGATACTCCCTGGCTGATGATCCCCCTCCGGTCGCAGGTTATCGCGACGTTCAGGGACGCACTCGCAGCTTGGGCGTAGCTTCTGTTGGCAACCCGCTGGGACTGGTCAAGCCGCGGCCGCTTGTGCTCTCCACGAGGTGATAAAGTCTCGTTGAGAGCCCGCTTGGCCGCAGCCTGATCGTTCCCGTTGGGTTGCTGTGTCGTGGTAGCCACCTCGGCCGGAACTCCTGCGGATTTGGTTGGCGGTTGACAGGGCGTCGGTCGGCTAGTGCCGGCCTCAGCCTGCGACCGCTTCCCTTCTGAGAAGCTCAGCTTACCTTGCTTGGTCGTGTTGACCTTGCTAGTGGCGGTACCCTGCTTGCGTTGGGAGGCCTTCCCTTTGCCTCCCCGTCTGCGTTCATGACGCCGCTCCTTGCGCGTCTGCCTTTCCCTCCTTTTACCCTGGCTGGTAGGAGCGTTTTGACCTGAAGGGTCAGAACAAGAGCAATGGGCTTGTGGAGTTAGATTTTTACCCTTCCCTTTTTTTCCTTTACGGATTGGCACCTGCCAGGCGCTTGCAAAGACGTCCTCGGTGCTGCAGACCGTTCCCGTTTGCCCGGTTGCGGTTGCCTCGTGGGATGTGGCTTGAGGAGCCACAGGAGGAGGAGGAGGGTGCTTGGGAAGGCTACTTCCGGCAGTGGTGTTAGCCGTCGCCGTTTTCGCCTTGTGTTTGAAGGGATCGGTACTGGTCCCAGGCAGCGCCGATACCCTTTGCATGTTAAGGGACTTTTTGGTCTTAGCTGTGGTTTTCGCCACAGCCGGACCGGCGCCCGCGCTGGGGCCTGCGGCGTTAGCTGCAGGACCTCCAGGGGCGAGCGAAGTGCCAGGGGCACCTCGCTTGGGAGTTTTGCCAGCTTTCGCCGACTCCACTCCTGCGGTTGAAGTAATAGGCCTCAATTCGTCCATACTTATTTGAATCTTTTATTTCATCTCCCTGGCTCCCACCCTCCATGGAGCCCGCACCTGGGAACGTCGCACTACTGTGAGTGCGAACGTTAGGATTACCAGAGAGATATAGGTGCGCAAGGCTGGTTTACAGCGCGACATCGGGTGCTTGATCGGGCTGGCGCGGAAGGTCGAAAGGCCTACCCCCACGGACTGATCAACCCTCACTTACACCTTCAGCATGGCCTTTACCTACCGCTTCGGCCTCCCGAGGGCGACCTCAACGGACCCCACGCACCTCGCCTGTGACCCTCTGACGGGACACTGTGGCCATTTCCCTACCCCTGGCTAAAGGGTAAGGCCACCGTTTCACTTGAAATCCAGACCAAAGGGGGCGTGTTGCCTCACGGACACATTACCACCAGTGCCGATTGGCTCAACCCCCCAGGACTCCTTCATCCCCGCTTACGGCGCTCGACTGCGCAGGTCCTAGCGCAGGTGACTCTGTTCTCCTACTCGTCATCAGCTTATTTAGTGACGGCCGAGTCCGCAACCCCCTCGTCACAGGGGGGTTATGGTTAGGAGAGGAAAACCGCCCGGTGGTTTCAGTTACATCTATTTCATATGGAATTAGACCAATAACAGGGTGGCAACCTCGGGAAGGTGTATCCACCGGACTTGCCTTGAGGATCTGCACGACCGTTGCGCTCTCCCTCAAGACCACGCCTCCTTCCCATCTCTGAAGGAGACAGGAAGGTAGGCCTGCATCTATACTACCAAGCAAAGCAAAGCAAAGCATGTCGTTGTACAACCGCAAAAGCATACATACAGACCCCCCCCAACTTAAGAATAAACGATGTTATTAATTTCCCACCTGTGACTATCCATTACATGTACCAAAACTCTTCCTTGCTTCGAAAAGTATGTTAAACCGTTGATCCCGTCTGTCATTTGTAGATCTTTGACCAGATCTTTTTGCCAAATGGCACTGTACTGTACCCTACTGTAGACTTTCGGTCGGAGAGGCAGGTGTTCCAGGTAAAATACTGGTACTCATGTCTATTACACAAATAACCTGCTGAGTCTGGGCTTTTCTAGAGAGTAGGTAGAGTTTCTTTTACAGACGCCAACACATCAAGCTACCCGAAACTGTCAAATTTTCCCAATCAACTTTGAACCTTATGCTTTAGCAAAAAAGCTGAAATCTATTAAAGAAATTTGACAGATTTTTAAAGCTTGAT
The DNA here is from genome assembly GCA_002192655.3 of Mamestra configurata. Classification (NCBI taxonomy): domain Eukaryota; kingdom Metazoa; phylum Arthropoda; class Insecta; order Lepidoptera; family Noctuidae; genus Mamestra; species Mamestra configurata. Next base: position 363,778 of record NDFZ01005417.1, read on the forward strand.
GTGCTGGCGACTGTACATCTGATATTTCACCCAGTAAAAAGCATTGCTAATAATAAATAACAATTATGAAAGAAAACAAAATGTATCTTTTATATAAGATGATATCTTTGCTAAAAGAGAAGCAATGTTGACATTCTTCACAAAATTATCTGACATTGTGTAGGTACTTACAAGAACTGACTGAAGATACTGGCTTGTTTATAAAAGAAATTATAACATAATAAAGGTGAAAGTTTTTATCATAAAAATAGGTAAATAAATTATTAATAAACGGAGATAGTTTTCATTGCATCATAATAAGAGTTATATATATTATAGGGATAGTTCTATCATATAAATAATTAGCTTATCTTATTGATAAACTTGGTAGTAGCATAAAAAAAAAATCTTTATCATGCCTAATGTCTACATACAGCTGATACAATTTTGCCGAGTAGACTTTTTTGTTGTGTAGGTAATAAATTAATAATTATCTAGTCCAGAGTTCAACACAGTACTATAATTATCTTTGTCTTACAATTTAAAAGGCTGTACAGTTTTAGAGATACAACTACACAAACTTGGCAGGATACTTGAATAGCAAACATTTTCTCTAATTAGCATTGAATTAACCACAATCTGAATAAAACAAGGATAAGGAAATGAGTTTCAATATACCTTCAGCAGTTAGCTAGAAGAACTAACATTTTATTACAAAAAAAAAGTAAACAATATTAAGCGATTCCTCCATTGATGATGCAAAAATATGCAATCATAAATGATTTATTAAATCAAAACATACAGTCAAAGACTTTAAAACACAAATATTTACAAAAACATAAAATCAAAACTAAGAAAATCGACTTCACATCAATCTTCATCTTTAAACTTGTAAAAAACGTACGGAACATTTAAATTTTTTCTCGCGCAAAAAAGTGAGAATTCTGCAGTTGCATTTTGAGCCTTATTGCGAGCTGATAGCGCATTGGATTAGCAATGATATGTAAATAGCTCGTGTTTGTGTGTAGGTTGGTACATAGATGTTGGCTGGGGTTTTGGCATCTCACATGAGAGTTATCCCTCCCAGTTTGAGTGACGCGGCCGAGGGAACGCAGGCGCGCGTCCGGCTACCCTCCTTTAAATATTTTCCGTTGTGATTTGAAATTTTCTCGCCTGTACATACGTATTGTGTTTTCCGTGTTGACTTGCAATGTTTACGTTGGCAGATCTGTGGAATTCCGTCGCTTTTGTATGTATGTCTTCGTCGCTGGCTTTCATTGATGCGATTCTTCTGCTGGATTTTTACTAAAAGTGTTTAATGGTATTCTGCTTTCTATTGTTAAACTAAATTATATTATAATTTGATACTTATTTTGACCCAAAAACCAAGATTCACGATGGAAAGTTAAGGTTTCAAATATTATTTTTGGGTCCCGTTAGTACTGAGCACTGTAACTAATATATATAATATCAGTTTCTGTCTTAGTTTCTGCCCTCAATGAGGAACCAAAAGAAAATGCACCATGATAAAGTGCGCCGCTAGAAGAGTCTTATAATACTTTCTACACACTCCACCGTAATCAATATACTATGATCCAAATCAAATTACGAAGCTCTTGAATATGAATTCTTCAAGCGACACCCGCGACACTTCCCGTCCATCGTGTGTCGGAATCCAATCAATCCAAGTCGACCCTACTCTCCGGGATCGCATCTGCCGATTTCCTCCATCGCTCTCCCGTCGACACACTCTTGACGAACAGCTACACATTTTTCCACATCGTGTGTGCCACTTGGTAGTCCTCAAATACCTTGATGCGCGTATTATGTTAATCTAACGAATAACTTTATTAATACATTCTCTGTGTGTCGAACGCGAGAGTATCGTTATCTCGACGGAACTTTCACTATCGCATGTGTGCACTATAATTGCAGATAGATCTGTTCTATATTAACGCAATTAAGTATCGTCCCGACCTTCGCCGGTGCTTACGTCAGTAACCTCAAAAACTTGACATGTTTAGCGCAGACGTTCATTAATACGTTATACACGAATTGGTGTTATTCTGGATATCATGTTCCAGTTGGCTGGTTTTCAAAGTTTTTGTCAAAATGTTCGTATTTTTACTAAATAGGATTTTCGGCGTGGTTGGTCCAAATTGAAATGAATGATTGAATGCAAACTAGGTGCAGGTATCAGATGTTTCAGACCCGCTTGGGCTGAGCAACCGTCATGACTTTCTTCGGAAAAATCCACCTGTTTTTTAAATGTTCTGGGGGGTTTGGCTATAGAATGATGTGCAGAAAGATACTTCTGCCGAGCCTCCTAATACCTTAATCACTCAGAAATAGTTGTTTTCTTCGAACGTAAACAAAACGCAGGCACATGTCCAAGATTGAAACGCCTCGCATTTTTGTGCTGTCCAGAACCGATATCTTGTTCATACCGTGCTACGCATATCCGCCGATCGTTTTGTACTCAGAACATCTAATTTTGTCTCCTCGTTAATTTACGTAACTGCTCATAATATTACGCGAGCTCCACTTGTATTAAAATATAGTAAATTGAACATTGTTTATTGACGGAAAACTGGGTCAAAAGCTTATAAAACCAACATTGGCGGGGACTGAAATAAATTGCACAATGAACATCTTACAGATTCTGCGAGATTCTTTGATTAATGTCGCTCGCGGTGGGAGCAACAATATTTATGCAGCGGGCCACGCGTTTACAATCGAGCTAATGAATTGTCCATTACTGTTAACAAGACGTCATGCTGTGGGCCGGCCTTCGTACGTCACAGTGGACAACAAACGCCCTGAAAATACCAGCGACGTGACACACTCTAAGCCGCGCTTCGGAAATCAATAGTACAAACAGAGCCTCCAAGCCAGTGTCTATTATCAGCTGTCATCGCGTGGTATAAAGTATAAATAATCTCCGGCTTTCTTCAGTACGTTACACATTGTTTAGTTCGCTTTATCGCGAATGTAAACAATATAAGCGTCGCTGGTTGTAACAATAACATTATAATCTTGAAAGGAAAATGAACGGTCTTATCTTCGCGGATTTGCATTCATCTACTTGAATAATAATTATAATGAAGCTATTTACGAGAAAAGTCGGAATATAATAGCTTAATTAATTGCGTCCAATGCGCGTACGATAATTTATTATAGTCGTCTACCTATTTGCGATTGTATTGTGTATGTCGGTGAATTTTGTAATTTAGCTTGAAGATTGTAAACGACTACTGGGTGTGGTGAACAAAATGGTGAAACTATAGTATATAGGTACACCGCAAATGATATGGTCGAAAATTTTCCATAATTGCGATTCAGAATCCCTGCCAAACGGACTGCTGATATATGAAATAGCAATTAATTCAAGTTCTGGCTGCTCGCATATTCCTCATTTACACGAAAATCTTGTAAAATTTACTATTTATAGAAGCAGCGCATCATTGTTTGCTTTCTCTATTCCATGTGGGCGCTCCACTGACGTTCATTGCGTTTGCGCAGGTCATCTGGTTTATTTAAAGTTCAAGATTTTTAGCTCATTCCGTTTTACGGATGTATGTAGAATATACTAGCTATCATTCTGGAAGAAATTCTGAGAGAGTTTACGTTTTAAAGACTTTAATTTCTCATGTCAAGCAGTTTTATTCTGTTTTCCTTGCGTTTACTGTAGGATCTAGTTTTATTGCAATGCCTGATGTTTTGAATATGTTCTGTACTTGGCAATTACATGCCAACATCAAAGACATGCCGAGATATAATTAGAATTACACATTTCTGGAGTTCGATATGGTCTACCTACATTCAGTAATATTTCAAAATGCGCTTAATTCATTTGGAATGCTCATCTTAGAATTTAACAGGCCAATAGGAAATATGCATACAAAAAATATGTAGGTATTATCTATACAGTTCATGTAAACATATACAAAAATATAATAATAACAGTGAAAAAAGAATCGGAATTGACCGAAACACAAACGAGATATAACTATTTAAAACAAATATATCTGTCTCTCTCGCGAAAACGCTGTTTTCTATGGCAGCTGTATAGGTGTCATAGTATTTGACGTAACCGTTTGTATCGGAATTCTCTTTCTAATTGTCATCTTTGAAGCTTTGTCATCGTTGATGAAGGTATTTTAAAAATTCTTTCATAATTGTTGAGAGAGAAAAAATTGCATGCGTATTCCCTTTTGCAGAATACTCCATGGTGACCTTACTCCAGTTACTCATGTTAGAAACAACAACAGTTTTAATCAAGTAGTATCTAGTCTTCCTTGATCGTTTCGGTTTTAATATTACATTGTCATTCGTTATAATCTATAATTCAAAACAGACCGCTGCTACTGACAACTCACGGAGCCAACATAACAATAAGGTTTTTCTCGACAGTACGTTGCAATGAAAAAATCTTCGAAACGATATTTGCTTGATTTTCAAGCTTGCTTTTTTTTTAAGGATGAGAAATCATCAAATGACTTCTTCCGCTCTGGGTGGAGCGGAAGGGCGTGTCAGACTCTTACTGACTAAAACCAATCCGTGTTCCTTCTAAACTCCTTTGCGTTCCAGGGCCGCGGTGACTCTTTCGAACAAATTCCGCAACCCTGAGCATGCTTACGGAGTCCTAAAGCAGGACAGGTCGGGTATTGGCTCTAGCTGTCAATCTTTGAAAGTGAAAATGTGGGGTCTCGAAATATATTTCTAACTTTCAGAGCCAAAGCAAAGCGGCTAATTCAATATTTTGGGCCTGATATGAAGGTCACCAATGAGGACCAAGGTAGTGCGTTACAATTGCTTCGGAACAGTTAGCATCATTAGCATCCTTAGATGTAATTTTAGACAAATTGATACCTAAATTAGGTAGTAACGATGCAAATAAATGCAACCAGGTCATCGGTTCACGATAACGTAACGTTAGTTGTAGCAATTTGCTGTTTAATTGGAGGAAACTGACTGTAATTCGACAATACACAATACGATTTAGAAATTCAATTCCTGTGCGATTAGTTCAGCGACGTGGCCGCCACTGTGTACACGCGTTCACGAAATTTACGACCCACCAGTGTATCCGACAGTGCTACCGTATATCATATCTTGTACGTAATCACATGCAGCATCCCTAACTAAATATTCTGACGATGTTTTAATTGCACTTTAATACCCCAATTTTAGCACAGTCGCAGTGATGTCACAAAATTTATTAACAACAGATAAGGACAGTAAAATGTTTAAAGAATTTAAGCGAAGTGGGTTACAAGTTAATTTATGCAGTAGATTGCGCGCTGTGGATTGAGTTACTATCTCCGTCGCCGGCTCGTCTCACTAACGAGGTTTGCAGCCGTGATGCGCACCCAGAAAACTCCCTCACCTTGTCAACTTTTCAATCTACTGCTCTTTGATATTGATTCCAATTTCTGAGTGAGTTTACAAACAAGTTGATAGGGGGCTCGGTCCTCTGCCATCCGCAAATCGTCCCTCCAAACTTGTGCCGGGCAATACTTTCCTAATTTAATTCGATTTCGTTCTCTTCGTCGTGCGTTGACATATCGGCTTAAAATGACTCACATATGGTAAACTTGCGGAGAAAGTTCGCCGTGTTTTGGCCAAACCGAGAGAAGTGATAGGTTTGCTGATTCTCGAAAATACGAGCTACAGCGCACTGCAGTGAAATTTTTTTATGTGGCATGATAGTAAAAGTTTATTGTTCTTGGAATCACAAATCGGTTTCATTGTGCTTCAGCTCGTCTGTGTGCTTTCATGTTTGTACAGATCGGTCGAGAAAATTATTTTTTCAGTTTTATCTTTTACATGCAGTTGTAGCCGATAGCTACAGTTCAGTGCGTACATAGAAGTGATAACGGGAATGAGCCGGTTTCAGTGTGTGTGACAGTGTTGGGTAAAGTGTAAAATGTTGGTGTCAGCCGCGTCGTCAGCGAACCTGACCAGCCACACTCTTTCCTCAATGTTTCGGAGGCGCCGAAACCGTTCACCCGTTACGGTAAGCTTTGATGTCTAAAAATAAACAGAGATGCGAACATTTCATCTCGTATAAGCTGAGTTTCGCACCTTGTACGCTTCTTATGAATAGTCAGTAGCGAAATTAACATAACAGTGTTACCAGAATCAAGTTCAGACACAAATAACAATGGACTGCAGTTGTGAATAAGTGTCAGATCCGAATACTATATTCATGAATGTCTGGCCCACAAATTCTTATCATATATCGAAGTAGATGACACGAATTTGCGACGTTTTGAGGAATCAAAAAGTAGGCAGCGTCTGGAATTCTTAATATACGTTAATATCAGTCTATAAGTAACGGTGGTTCTCCGACGTCACAGACTCTCCGGCTGCCGCGATACCATTCGCTTTACATACCCAACGGAACATTTCGCTATGAGAGAACTTTTTTAGTACAATAAATTATTATAGTCGAATTTTTGAACTGGTAGCGTAGTTGGTGAATCTTTTTAAGTTCGTGGATAAGTTTAAAAGAGTCATGCTGTCGTTTATTGTATAGCTTTAGGATGTGCGTTTGCCTCCTGGGGATGCCCAAATATGAACGATTAACGGCCGGTCTCAATAACGTATCTACCTTTAATCAACTGTCAAATTAGCTACCAACAGCAGCCGAAACGTCATGTTTGCCTTTGTTTGTAACATGAAGTTTCAGCTACTATTGGTAGTTCATTTGACAGTTGGTTAAAGGTTGATACGTTATTGAAATGTATGTATGTGTATCTCACAAGTCAAGGCTTGATAGGATGGCTATAACCGTTAACCTTCAGCTGGTGACATGGTTTTTATCTAACGTAACTGGTGATGAGCGGTCTGATAGGGCGCTGCTATATGTTGGCTATAACATAGAGAATATACGGTTGCACTACGCTAGCATCGCTCGGCCTGTGAGACCACACTTCACCATTTATAGATTAAGGAAGAGCAAAGCAGCGACGGAGGGCTTTATAAAAGATGTCTATAAAAGAGGGTGACTACTGAAATGATGGCTAACAGAGAAGACAGTTAGCGCCGACCCCAAGTAAATAAGGGATGAGAGAATGATGAATAATCAAGTTAAGGCGGACATGAGCTATCTATGGCACCGGAAAATTGCAAACGCCGTAAGATTGTAAAAAAAAAAATTAATAAGACACGGATATATTGGAAACTATTGAATATGGTGACTTTCCATCTCTATCTCTATATACATGATGTTATTGAAATCGCAGCAGATCTCCCATACTCATTGTGTCCCATTTGATCGCATACATTGACAGATTCAGATTCTAAAAACAGATGATTGTCAATTGTCATTGCTGCGTCAAGTGCAAGGGCACAAAACATGAGATCAATTCATCTGAGCAAATACAGTGATTGGCTTAATGTCCTTGGGTTTATTAACTGTTTTCAACCGTTAAATATCTGCGGGGTTAAAAATAATACGAGCCGACCGGAGTTGGTTTTTGAGGTCGGTCGGTGAACGACCATCCGCTTTATTCTGAAACCCCTAAGTCCTTTCGAAAAGCACTTAAAGCGGTCATCCCCGCTTCACAACCGTTACGGGTGATCGAATCCCGAAAGGCGGCCCCGCCTTTTTTGCCAAGGGTTATCATATTACCCAGTTAGTTATCAACATCATAGGCAGTCGCTCGATGTAAATACTGGTATTTAGCTTCGAGTGCATCCGCTTATACACAGGAAGCCGACCTGTAAATTGTTGGGAAAGAGCTAGGCAAATGATGAATTGTAAAATATCTACAAAAGTATTCGTTGTACATATCATTGTATTACTATGATAATTCGCCAAGTACTGCACTTGTATGGTTTTATAGAGTTATTATGTAAACCGTACCGGTTTGAGGTGACATTTCATTTACGCGTACGAATTGCATACGAGAAAGTGGTGTGGTGAGTCGGTGACATTACTTACGTGGTTAAATATGAAATAAGTAGGCCTATTGAAGTTTTGGCAATATTTACTTTTAGGTACTTGTTCCATACTATCACATCACACTAATATTATAAAGACGAAAGTTTGTGAGTGTGTGTGTATGTTTGTTACTTCTTCACGCGCAAACGGCTAAACGGATCTTGATGAAATTTGACACAGGTAGATTATGGTCTGGAATAAGACATAGGATACTTTTCATCCCGGGAGTACGTTCCCTTGGGATAATTTTCGACATTAACGCGGGCGGAGCCGTGGGCGGTAGCTAGTCATATTATAAATGCGAGAGTAACTATATGTCTGTATGTTTCGTACCTCTCCATGTCTTAACAGCTGGATGGATTTGGATGAAACTGGGAACAAGGGTAGGGTAGACCATAACCTGGAAGACTTGAGATACTTTGATCACGAGAGTTTGTTCCCACTTTTAAAAGCAAGGAATTTGGAATTTGTTTCCTAAGAAACTGACAGGTCCTCATTACATTTTTGTCTGATGTGTGGATGCATAATAGTGTTAGCAAATACCAAAATAGTTTTACGTTTTATCTTATAACAAAGTTATCTTTACTGAAGCGCCAGCAATATTTCTTGGTTATTTATTACTTATTAACGGTGTTTAAATTAGAGAACATCGTTTGCTGTACGATGTTCTTGGTTGTTACGATAATGTATGATACTATCCAGACCACTTCCCATAACTAACACACGCTGGAATAGAATCCCTATGTACGAAGCTGTAATAAAGCCATGGTCTGACACTTCATTTTAACGCTGAGCCTTTGACTTCCAGTCTATCCAGGATGTAGCTGAATACCATTATTTTACATAAAGCGACTTCCTGTATGACATCCACAACCCACTGGGTAATACTTTACTGGCTCGTCTTGTCAAGAATAAATTGACAGGAACGATCGCACAGTTCATCTAAATATATAAAAATGAATCCCTATTTCCCTAGGTCACGGCATCACGCGTGAACGGCTTGACCGATTTGGCTAATTCTTTTTTTGTTTTGTTCGCCAGATTACAGGGAAGGTTTAAAAACCAAAACAAAAATTGGTTGGTAGGTAGGTTTGTATCTAGGTAGGTAGGTAGGGTAGGGTAGGTACGTATGTAGGGTAGGATAGGTACGTATGTAGGGTAGGAAAGTAGGGTAGGAACGTAGGGTAGGGTAGGTACGTAGTTAGAGTAGGGTAGGTACGTAGTTAGGGTAGGAAATTAGGGTAGGGTAGGTACGTAATTAGGGTAGGAAAGTAGGGTAGGGTAGGTACGTAGTTAGGGAAGGAAAGTAGGGTAGTGTAGGAAAGTAGGGTAGGTACGTAGGTAGGGAAGGAAAGTAGGGTAGGGTAGAAATGTAGGGTATATAGATAGGGTAGGGTAGATATGTAGGGTATGTAGATAGGGTAGGGTAGGTAACGGTTGACGGGAGGAGACGGGAGCGAAGCCACGGGGACAGCTAGTCGCCAATAAAAATCGTGACACCAGATATTGCCCCAACAGAATCTATCAACATTAAAATGAAAACTAACGTTATAGATGCCAGGTTTCTTAGCTAAATCTATCCGCGCGATGCAACATGATACACACATTACGCGAACATTTTATCACCACACGTGGTGTTGAAACGCCGTGAATAAATCGTACCTTAATTCCTACCATAAAGTTATCGAACTAGACCAGTATTGATTGCGTACTTTTCACGGTAACCTTGACTTTGTATATCTGATTGGCTGTATAGATAGTTACAGTACCTCCCACGTCGCTTTTCATAATTTATTTAGGAAAATCGATTTTGATTTGAGGCTATTTGACGTTGAAGTTTGTTTGTTTTGCTTTTGTTGTATTGTTTGCATTAAGTGCTTTTGAACTTTGGAGTTTGTTTAGCAATTGTGTTTTTTTTTATAGAAAACTGTTGTGGCCTTAGGAAAAACCAGTCGTTAAGAACTCTTCATCTGGGGACTTACCAGTAGCAAAATGTGAAACGAATGGAATGCACCAAGTGCCCGCTAGTTGTCATCGTCTGATCGATGACGCGTTATAGGTACTCGTACGGAATACATATCAGTCACTTATTTGCATCGATCATCGTAGAACATCAGTATGAAACATCCCGTAAATACCAACCACGTTATAAATACATTGACATTCGTTGGAATACTGTTTTCGAGAATGTTTACAGTATCGGTCCACGCCCACAATACAATGCCGCATCTATAGATCTTGTATTTTCCATTATAAATTCTCTTTGGTTTGTTTCTAAACAAACTAATATTTATTATTCTTTTTTCGAACATTGGCCAGTGCAGCTGAGAGAAAAGTATATATATTTGTTCTTTAGTGCCAGTTTCAAGTATTTTAACACACGTCTCATTTAGTTCTGAATTCTTTGTGCACATTTCCTCGTGCCAGACTATTATTCTTGTCCATTCTTGTAAAACAAACGCGTTTATTTATAATTCTTGAGTACACCTACACACATATACGCCATGCAAATTATGTTGCCATTCTATAGTAAAAACACATGTTACTTAATTAATATTGCGTAAGAAACTTTGTATTCTTGAAGAAAAAGACTATGTTCACATTGCATTTTAAATATTTTCCGTATGAGGAAGAGATGGGAACCTAAGATGAATATAAAAATAAAAAATAAAATTTATTTATTTCAGGCATAGCCCATAGTTATCACATGAATACACTTTTAAAATCACACAGTTAATATGTCAAATTAAACCAGCTCACAAATAAATTAATACGAAGGTGGATCCCCAGTTCCAACCGAATTCGCACTTATAAGTTTCGGGATTATGCTTGCTTCTTTGTTTTTGGATTTTGTATTCGGCAAAATTCACCTCGGTGCCGTTGGTCAAATATTTCACTAAAATCTTCTGCAGAGTCGTCGTGAAAGTGCACACTACCAAAATCTCGAATAAAAGCAAACCAAGCAATAAAATTCAATGCCTGTATGTATGTGTGTTATATACGTGTCTGCACTACACAACTTGGTACTTCAGATCTTCCCCCCTTATAGCATTGACATTGAGTGTCCCTCGCTTCCCGACCACCACGTCCCTTAGCAGGCGCTCGTTTAAACATCCTTGCTTAACCTACATATGTAGTAGGTACCTAGTTGGCTTTTAGCAGACTGCAGGAATGTCGGAAATATTCCACACGAAAATGAGCTTCTATGTCGAGTTCTAGAAGTTTATTTATGAGTATTTGTTGGAAATTGAAGATTGATATGTTTTGTTTTGCTTTTTTAACCGACTCCAAAAAAGGAGGAGGTGGATCTCAATTCGGTTGTTTTTTTTTTGTTTGTTGCCTCATAACACCGTCATTTATAAACAGATATGATTTTTTTTAAAAAAGGTTATACTTTCCGATTGGCCCTATAGATATTTTATCAAAATCGGTTCAGTAGTTTGGTTTTTAAATCAAAATAGCTGAAAGAAATACGTCATCCAAGTAAACGAAATTACGTATTTTGTTTTCCTGTGACTTTCCCGTGGTGTTGTTAGGTGTGGGGTACCACTAAAAAGCGAAATATATAAATTTAAAAAAAAAAGTTTTTTTCATATTAAGTAAAATATGCTTTGGTAGATAATTTTTGATGGGATATTTGTGTCGAAAAAATATAAATATTTGCGAAGACTTTTTCGAATGATTGATTTTTTTCTAGTTTGTGAGACTTTACTGCCAACCCATAATCTACCATGAGATAGTGTAGGATACTTGATGGAACATTCAAATATTTTTTTTGATTTCAATATGAAACATTCAGCGTAGGTATACAAACAAATATTTGACTCATGTTCTACAATTGCCAAGGCAAATCTACATTAAATATGTACTAGCAATGCTGCAATGCTAGTGTTTCGACCTTCGATTTTCTTTCCATTCGAAGAAATTTTCATCTTCAAGGACTTCAATATCGCACGAACCGACTATCCGACTTATCGTATACCTAGCATGCCGTAAAGTTTTATTATGAAACTTCAAAGAAGACTGGAAATTACGAAAATTCTTCTCTGAAAATATGCCAGTACACAGACAGATAAATTGAATTTTCTGAGGTTTACATATTTATAAGTATTTATTTCTAAATACTGGTATTGGAAACTAATACTGCATCATTGGAGTTTTGAAAAATCGGTATCCAGATCCAGATATCGGTAGCCAGAAATGGAACCAGTTGATTTAAAAAAAAAAAAAAACACCCTGTGTTATTACACCATCCGAAAGCGTCGCTATCAACGATCAAATTCTGGGAAGTAATAGCACACGGTAAACGAAAGGAAAGAGCTCATTTTACCAAAATACTTATTCAATAAAAAAAAATATACCTACTGATATTTAAGTTTTCAACAACATCGGGCCCATGGTGTAATAATATAGCGTGTTTTTTTTTTCAAAATCAACTGGTTCAAAAAATCGGTAAGTATCTCCATTTACCGATTTTTCAACATTTCAACGATTCTATTCGATTTTCAACATTGGTTTTTCGAAAAATCTGTAAGTATCCCTAATACTTACCGATTTTTCAAAAACACAAGTTTTTATCAAAGTCGGGCTCGCGACTTCTTTTAGTGTTTTTCGATAATCCTCATAGTTTCGGATTTGGCGCCCATGCACATCTTAAAAATTTACCCTGTAGGTAAACATAAAACTTTTTTACGCAAGCTTTCTTTTAATAATTCAAAAATTCATATTCACCTAAGCTAAGGTATAATTGAATGTTGCATCCTGTAAGCTGAATGTTTTATGACTTTCGAAAGTTCTCAAGCTGTCTGACGACGGTGTTTCCTATTTGAACAACTTCTGCTTAGAAATGCGAAAGTAATGTCAAAGGTAATTTGCTCGGGTTTCTTTCAAAGTCGAATGTCATTTGTCATGAAGCTCTGGGGTACGTACTTTATGACGGACTTTCGTATGATTAAGACGGTTGTAAGTATTTTTAGCCCTGACTGGGGGCCTTCCGGTGAAGTAGTAACCAAGCCAACCACCAACAAAACCGCAACAAGTCAACAAAAGTCCCCGTCCAAAAAGAGTCTTTGGGGACTGCCGATAGAAGTGAAAACTAAGCGAAAGCTAAAGCGTTCGGTGACGATGATGCAAGTTCCATGATTTTTGTTCACCCAAAGCGTTCGGTGACGATGACGCGAGTTCCATGATTTTTGTTCACCCAAAGCGTTCGGTGACGATGACGCGAGTTCCATGATTTTTGTTCACCCAAAGCGTTCGGTGACGATGACGCGAGTTCCATGATTTTTGTTCACCCAAAGCGTTCGGTGACGATGACGCGAGTTCCATGATTTTTGTTCACCCAAAGCGTTCGGTGACGATGACGCGAGTTCCATGATTTTTGTTCACCCAAAGCGTTCGGTGACGATGACGCGAGTTCCATGATTTTTGTTCACCCAAAGCGTTCGGTGACGATGACGCGAGTTCCATGATTTTTGTTCACCCAAAGCGTTCGGTGACGATGACGCGAGTTCCATGATTTTTGTTCACCCAAAGCGTTCGGTGACGATGACGCGAGTTCCATGATTTTTGTTCACCCAAAGCGTTCGGTGACGATGACGCGAGTTCCATGATTTTTGTTCACCCAAAGCGTTCGGTGACGATGACGCGAGTTCCATGATTTTTGTTCACCCAAAGCGTTCGGTGACGATGACGCGAGTTCCATGATTTTTGTTCACCCAAAGCGTTCGGTGACGATGACGCGAGTTCCATGATTTTTGTTCACCCAAAGCGTTCGGTGACGATGACGCGAGTTCCATGATTTTTGTTCACCCAAAGCGTTCGGTGACGATGACGCGAGTTCCATGATTTTTGTTCACCCAAAGCGTTCGGTGACGATAAAGCGAGTTCCATGATTTTTGTTCACCCAAAAAGTGCTCAACGCGCCAAAAGAAGTTTTCACTTCAAAAAAATGATTAAGACGATCTTTTGAGTTTCTTATAATGAAAATCTATAAATTTAATTTTTCCTTTTATCTTTATAATTCAGTCAAGAAATTTTCTTTACCATACGCTATTCAAATTCTCCATAAAATCTGTCTTCAGCCACGACGCTGCCAACAATAATTACGGTCAAATATTCAAGCCAATGCTTTTGCTATAATAACATCATTTATATCCAGGGACACAACATTAAGTGCTCGTATGTAGAATTACAGACGAAGTCGTAAAACTAACTGATCGTATGTTTATTTCAGTTTCGTTTTTCAAAGCTACAGAGATTTTATCAGTAGAATAATTTTAATGAACTAATTGCTACCTTTTAATTATTTATTACATTGATAAAAACCTTGTTAAATATTAAAGCAATTAATTAGTTTTAAGCTGTAAATTATTTCAGGATAATCAAATATTCTTTCTAGAAAATTAATTTAGGCACGCGTAATGCTTAATTTTACAATGAGAAACAAATGAAATGTTTGGAGAGATTAATATCCTTGACACTAAAGATAAGTTCGGTACAAGTAAATATTTAGGAAACACGGAGATATCTATAAAATTATCTGATAAAATGAAACGACTTGCCGCTTCCTATTTTAGAGGACGCTCTACTGAACGGAAGCGAGCAGCGAATCGATAATCAGGTTTTGTTCGTATCTCTTTGCTATAAATGTCTGTATAATAATATCTACCTATACCTAGAGGAGAAGTCAAGATAAAAATAAAGCACCTCCGCTTTATTTCCTTCCAACACCGATATTTTTAATAATTTCCTTCACTCGTCTCAGTTTCCCTCAATCAAAATCAGGAAACTGTCTGTTATAGCTTGTTATCAGTTGCAATTAACGTTTTTACATATTACAGTTTTATACTAATGCAGTTAAGATTTATTAAAAAAAATTGGGAGTCTGTAAAGTCGGTTCACGGACGATAGTTTAACGTGACAACGGCAACGTCATAACAAAACATTGATGAAATGATTTTAACGTTACAATGAGCGTAACGTTACAATGAGTCATCCTTTTTCGTGCGTGCAGCCGGAGTTCATCGATTTATTAGACGTTGTCACGTCAAAAAACTTCCTAGCCTAGCTTTTTCAGTTATCAAGAAAACTGTCGAGTGGAGTAGAGGAAGTGCCCTTAAAAATAACTTTCGACGTTTTAAACACGGCAATAACATACATTTTTCTTCTCCATAAATATCTTTATTTACCACTCATTACGTTTTCCAGACTCGTCCAGAGAAGCATCTGTCGGCCCTAGCTTCAGGGCCGCCCCCTCCCGCGCCGATCGTCCCCCGCTCCGCCGATGGCCCCCGACCGCCCGGCTGGAACGGCCAGCCTCGAAGACACGGTTCCAGCAGGTTCAACGTACACAGTCACAACCAGGAGCTAGTGAAACTACCTCCTATTAAAGGTCAGTGATAATTATGAGCATTAAGTCTTTGGGAACGCTTTGTCCCTGAGCTGGCCTAGCTAAATATGGAGGTTAAATTAAATAGAGGCCAGTTTACCACTGACGTCGCCTCTGTCATATACATATGACTTAGACTAGTGTCAAGAGCAAACTCATGTCAAATTTAAAAAAAAAAAGTGTGATGATGCTTTGCTTCATCAGCCATAGACGAATCCGTTGATGAGTTCTGAAGGATGGATCTATTCACAGATTGATGTTGATAGCAGCAGATAGGACCACAATACTGCGTATGCGTATTAGGGTTCCGTACCCAAAGGGTAAAACGGGACTTATTACTAAGACTCCGCTGGCCGTCCGTCTGTCTGTCTGTCCGTCTGTCACCAGCCTGTATCTCATGAACCGTGATAGTTAGACAGTTGAAATTTTCACAGATGATGTATTTCTGTTGCCGCTATAACAACAAATAATAAAAATTACATACTTAACATTAAAAATAAAAGGGGGCCTCCAAATAAGAAACATGTTTTTTTCGGCTTATGGTACGGAACCCTTCGTGTGCAAGTCCAACTTGCTCTTGGCCAGGTTTTAAGAATGTCTTAGTCGTCTTTACTACTTCCAAGACTGCAGAAGATCATGGTCTCCTCATTCCTTTAAAGCACAATAGACTTGCCCATGGGCGTGCAGTAGGCTACAGTAAGGGTAGGTCAGCCCATACATAACGCCCAAAAAATAAAACTCACCACATTATTCAGGGTTGAAATCACGATACTGACGATGCGAATTTTTGTTTTTTGGGCATTATGTATGGGCTGGCCTACCCTTACTGTAGGATTCTTGCACGCGCATGGACTTGCCTATTATATATACATTGACTATCACATATATATATTTTCTCTGTTTCAATCTGTTGCTAACCCACTATCCAACAGCGGTATTATTTTTAGTTGTCTGACACTTTTGTGACACAGTAAAGTTGTCCCTATTATGATCCTCAGGCTTCAATGCAAAAAAATATATATTATAAAGGCCGTAGGCTTGAAACTTAAACGCGAAGATCCTAAAATTTGGTTTAAAATTTTTAACCCTTTAAAATGCTCTTGTGAAAGTGAACGAAAAATGTATTCATAAAATATTTTGTAAATGTTTGTCTGCAGTATATTAAGAGTCAGCATTTCTATAAGTACTCTCGTGCAAAATTCTTCTGCAAATAATGTAAACAAACGTGGAAACTTCTACAGAGATCTTAAATTACCTTTAGTTACCATTATTATCTTTAATTACCCAAGGAAAACAGTCTTGAATGGAACTGTTATGTTTAAGTTTCGACGATGAAATGTTTGACGACACCGGTATTACATTTTCCATTTAGTTTTGTCGCTCGATTCAATTGTTCTTTTTATCAGAATCCATTTATAAAATTGATATGACATGTGTGTTAAGACTAGAGGGATCGTCTTTTACTGAAAAATATTCTAATTTTAGAACCCTTTATGAGTATTGTCCACATTATATGTGTGCCTGACAGCTAACTTCAGGTAAACAGAATATCGGTATTGCCTTGTAGGTTTTATAGATATTCGGTTGTGGAGGTCGATACAGCCAACGAACATCATTTACGTAAAATATTGAATATTGATGTTCAACTCGCATTTGGTTGAATTGGAAGCTGATTTCGAAAGACTCCGGCGGACAGACGCGAAGTGACACGACGCCACAGCTAGAAGCTAGGTTTTTCAATATATAATTTCTCTGGCTCTGGCCTGTCTCTGGCTCTGTCCTCGTATTTGTTGCAAGGGGATATATTCCCGGGATAAAAAATAGCTTATGTGCTATCTCAGACTATTATAATCTATCTCTTTATCCTGATCCGTTTAGCCGTTCCTGGAGTGATAAACGTTCATACAAACATTTGCTTTAAATAGTAAGATGTCCTCCTAAGGTGGCCCCTTTACCATCATCATTCACAGCTCTACTTCGCCTACTTTTGGGCAAAGGCCTCTCTTTTTAACCGACTCCAAAAAAGGAGGTTTTTTTTTGTGTGTTATGCGATCATCCCGCCAATTATAAATGAATTTTGTAAATTCTTTTTTTATTGGAAAGCCTATACTCCTGAGTTGGTGCAATTGGCACCAAGTCAGAATCTGATGATGGGATCCCATCTCCATGATGGGAAATCGAAGGCAAATTTCAAAGGCACATACAATGTTTTTCATATACATACTTTCTAACGTAATTCTGATAATTGTGCCTGGTAATCAAAAGCTCATCTTGCTGAGCTGATGATGGAAAGTATATGTCAGGATCTGATGCTGGGATCTCAGGAAAAATGTTTGTTCAGCGATATTTTAGCGAATTGTCAAACGATTTGGATTATTCTTTTGTTTTTTCGAAGAGTATTTTTCTTGTGCCCGTTCTCACGCCACTGTGCCAACCACATTCAGGTTTTACCATTAAGTCCCGATAATTTCCCCCCCATTCAAAACTGCAAGGGAAGCTTCAATGATAATTGTCGAGGTGCAAGTACCATGCAATTATCATCAAAAGGTTCCTCACCTAGTGAGCCTATCAGCCTGAAGTTCAAAGGCACATGTCGGTATTGGTAGTGATACTAATCTCCTTAACGACTTACAGAGTGTTGCGTATGTCTTCGTGTGCCCACGCAGCCTTGCCGCTAAGCTGACTTAGTACTATGTTACATCATAACTTAGCCATAAAGCGGGAAAGATCAATAAGTCGGTAGGCTATAAAACAGTTCCGGGATGGATTGTCTATGTGCAGATTGAGTTGGTTCTAAAAAACTGTACTATCAAGGAAATTCGCGCTGTCAAATTTCAAGCCTATTTCTATCTGCTGTGCTGTGCTGTGATTGGTTATCCGAAAGAACTGCAGCCAGTGAAGTCACTTTATTAACTTTTTTGACATCATTAATTTAAATGGCTTTCAAAAGGGATCTATCGGTGATGATAAACTTCCTCCGGAAGCACGTTGAGCCGCTGGTCCCGGCTGTCATTCGAAAATCTTTGACAGTCGTCGTTTCGACTGGTAGTCGAAAGCTAGAAAATGTGAGACCGGTCTTGCCAAGAGGTATCATATTTCCCAGTTACTGGGTTGAGGAGGTCGGATAGGCAGTCGCTCCATTTAAAATACTGTTATTCAGCTGAATCCGGTTTGACTGGAAGCCAACCCCAATATAAATAGTTAATGAAAAGGCTACGCAGATTGATTTAATTCACTAGATATTGCATTGAAGCAATAATAAAAATTAAAATTATTTTCTTTGTATGTCTTCGGCAATCTCGGGGCCCTCAGGTCCCGGTTCTTTGGTAGGCGTACTAGGGGCCGAAACCAACTCGCAGAGGCCCCGTTAGATATCCCTGTATGCACTATGAGAGGATGTAATGTGGAAACAAAAGAAGAGACTATTGACCCCTGCCTGACCACTGACAATATACACGGCTTTAAATGGCAGGGGGTGACTTGCCTTGCACACTCAATAAATGGGCTCCCGAAAACGGTCGCTAGCACAAAGTGACGTAGCGCCCAAGGGTGAAACATATCCTGAGGTGCTAGAGGAGTGGAGAGGTATACCACGGCATCAGGACAATCCCGGAAGTACGGTCAAGATCCCCACCAGCATCTTACTGGATTATACATCGTTCTCCCGAGCACGTTTACTCTTGTGAATCTCCACTCCGTCCGGCCGATTAAGGCAAGAAAGAGGAAGGAAGAGCTCTCTTCCTAGTCAGTGTATTAATAATTCGAGATGGGTACAGATAGGTAGCGAAGGGGTCACACTAGGAAGGAAGTTTCCAGTTTCTGAGCTCAGCGGATCGAACAGCAATTAAGTAGAATACAAACAAAATCTTGCGAAAATAACTTCCGAGCGTTGATATTATATTATTTATGATAGAAATTAATCGTATGTAACCAATAAAACACAGCTGGGCTAGTTTACGAGTCCCAGTGACCTAGCCAGCGGACGAGTGCTCATCTATATGTAAATTCAACTTTGAACTTAGTGACAGAGCCTGATTTACCAACTAGTGCCGATTAATCTTGATTCCGCCATTAAATTTGAATTTGACACACCTTTCTTGAACTTCCTTTAGATTTAATCTCGGAACACGTTCTTTACGACTATATGGACTACTGCTTTAAGTATACGATTTTATTTATTTCTGTTACGTCAATAGAGAAAGACATTCCCCATCAGCATTTCATACACATTTTTGAACTGTAGGTATGGTAATAATTTTAACAAGCACAATTTACGTCAGTCATTTCTAATCTTTCACATAATTATGTGTGAAGAATGTACGAAATTGCCTCAAGGTTAAAAACTCCTGGCGAATGCAAGTCGGAACTTTTGTGATTAATGTTCCGTATTCCGACGTAAAATACAACTTTGCGGGCGAGTTTTTTATGTATCTCATTCTGAAAATTATTCATTTTTTACGTCCAAAAACATTTCGAAAACTAATCTAACATAGCATACTAGGGACATAGTTAAATTAATATCAACTGGCAACTATGCCTGTGATGTGAGCTCACAATTTTTAATATTTTATCCTGGCAACCCTTGCTCAAAGTAATTTTTTACTTTCGTGACAGGCGCTTATTTTCACAAAGTAGGGTCCTGTCGGATGTCATTTTTCATGTTCGCCAAGGGATACCATTTTCCAAGGGGAAATAGAAAAGAATAGGTTTTCACATCGCCATGGGATTTGAAAACCACAAAATGTTAGTTCCCTCATATTTTTGTGAATTGTAAGTCGAATTTATACGTTGAATTAAATTTCGAACTTGAATATTTTTTTTAAATATTGGTTATTCGAGTGCTAGCGTGTGATTGGATCATTTTCAACGGTAAAAAAATCACTTCTAATGATTAGTTGTAGTAGGTAAATCACAGTAAAATGGCCTTTATAAATGCTTATCATAAATAGTAGTGAGTTATTACGATAGTATAAATATTATGCAAGCATGATTCCTTCGTTTTATCAATACCTACTTACTATTTGATTAGTGGTGTTACCAGGTATCGGTGAAAAATAATGACATGAACTAAATTGTATTTTTTTTAATTTAAAAATTTTAGAGTTTAGGTTGTACTATTTTTTTTTTTAAGGATGGGAAATCATCAAATGAATTCTTCCGCTCTGGGTGCTCGGAAGGGCGTGTCAGACTCTTAGTGACCATAACCCATCCGTGTTCCTTCTAAAGCCCTTTGCGTTCCAAGGCTGCGGTGGCTCTTTCGAACAAATTCCGCAACTGTTGTACTACTGAGATGTGGTTTTGAGAAAAATAATGCACCTATAATTGTTTAACTAAGAAGCAATTTTTGAGCACACAAGCAGTTATTAAAACATATAATGCTTATCATCCTTGTTTACTAAACAAGGCATTAAGGAAAACTGCAGTGCACCATGACGTTTTAATTGTGAGAAACAGGCCATTAAAGTGAATTTTCTTGCTCGTGGCTAAGTAAATTTGCCGCAGGAGCGATTTTCTAAGTTAAGCAATTATTTTTTTGGATGGGAAATCATCAAATGACTGCTTCCGCTTCGCCTAGAGCTTCAGAAGTGTCAGACTCTAATTGACTAAAACCCACCCTTGTTCCTCCAAATGCCCTTTGCGTTCCAGGGCCGCGGTAACTCCTTCGAATAATTCTGCAACCCTGGCTGTTAAGCAACCCTGGCCGATGTCGCTCCGTGGATGGGATCTACTAGGTACACAGCAAGGTAGCTCTGTGTCTTGGTCAGCAAATTAAGTCGCTGGTCCCAGCTTTCATTTGTAGATCTTTGATAGTCATTACGGGTAGTCAGAAGCCAGAAAATCTGACATCATTCTTGCCATGGCGTATCGTGTTTCCCATTATAGGTGAGGTTGCCACCTCTTTTTGGGAAAAAAATTGTATTTTTTTTGTACATGTTGAAAAAATATAGTTGTACACATTTTTATTTTCGTTATGTATTTTAATTGATATTATTATGTTTTCTTCTTGTTTTTGGGAGGCATGCAAGCGATCGAGCTTGAATACTCCAGCTCCCGGTGTCAAAAAGTAAATATATTTTTTTGACTTTTCATGCAGAAATGGGAGTCAAGTTGTAAACGAATGCTAAATAATTTTAGAAACACGAGAATGTATGAATTCGATAAAGATATAGTAATTTGCGATCTTTTTTTTTAAATAATATTATAAAAGTAATAGAAAAAATATATTATTAATAAATAGTACAATTGCCTAAAATAAAGTACAATACTAAGTATATAATATAATACGGGTGGCAACCTTAGGTGAGATTGGCAGTCGCTGGTGTTCAGCTGCATCCGATATGACTGGAACTCAACTCAACATCATTAGGAAAGGCTGGGCAGATTGATTTAACATTGTCTTGTACAGACACCAACACATCAAGCTACCCGAAACTGTCAATTTTTTCCAATTAACCTTGAACCCAATTCTTTGGCGATAAAGTTGAAAATCTATTAAATAAATTTGACAGATTGGTGTTGCTTGATGTGATGTCTGTAATATTTAGTGTTTGATTGAAACTCGTGATATCCATCCCATGTTTGTTTACTAAACAAGACATTAAGTAAAATTGCAGTGTAAAGCGATGTTTTAATTGAGAGAAACAGCCCATTAAAGTAACACAGCAAGATTATCATTTGTCACGGACTGCGGTGTTTTTTTTTTTCCATGTCCGTTGCGCATTTTCTCCATCGCAAGAAAATAATTATGCTCGTCATTCGCTCGACACGAGACGAGAAGAAAATGTTGTTGTTTGTGTTGCCAGTTCTAAAAATAGTTTTTGTTTTTATGATGTATATTTTGTCTATGATTTTTTTTATCCTTGTTTAGATCAGGTTGTTAGTTCGACTAACTCTGCATAGTGAGGTAGTAGTTCCGGGATTACTTGAAATACTGATACTGATTTATTTTAAAGAAATCCGTGATTTAATTAAAATAACTGCCACCAATTACATCAGACTGCTTGAAAAGTGACTTACTTGGAATTTTTTAATCTTTCTTTGCGGTCGGTCTTTTTTTTTCTTAGTCACTTCGGCACTTCTAATGATATCTTATTTCTTAAAATATATCAAAGTACCGTTTAGGCTACAGGGCGTGCTAAACAAATAGACACACACAAATATTTTCGATAAACATTACCCTCTTTCTTTGGCAGTCGGGTAAAAATACAAATTATATTCTTCTGCCGAAGAATATTAGTACCTAGAACTAATGTTCTAGGAAAAACGCGTTGTCTTATTGTAGCATTTCATCTGTCTCCGGGAGCCAGATTTTTTTTAAAGTAAAACCCTCTTTATACGGTTGAATTCTGGAACTTACTTAAATTTTTCGCCTTTAAATCTCATCCTGTCTTTGTCACATGAAGGTGTCCTGTCGCGACAGAAATACGTAAGAAGTATTAAGCCAAGATAAGTATCGGTTCGAATTCGGGGGCGTACGGATCTAACAGGGGGTTGAAGTTTGTGTGCGCAACGAACATTACGAGGAGACTCGTGGGTTTCAGCTATACGTAGGCGGCTATAGGTGTTTTATCATGTATGTACCTTATAATTCAGTTGGCTTATAATGCAGGTATAGGATAATTGGTACATGTAAACTGGCTGTAGCACTACTATCTTTGATTTTAGTAGTAGCGTCACTTTCTTAGTTGCCCGTCGTGCACAAACATCTGCATCATCGAAGATCTAAACGAGGCTAATTATACAAGGTGGAGACGACTATACGACAATAAATCAAAATACTGGCTATACTAGTTCATAGGAACTGTAACAGACTGCTTAGTATTTCGTCAAAATAGTAGTCACTATCCTTGACTAGTTTGAGTTTTTTTTTGCCGTTTTACGCAATTGCAAAGTTTATTTTTAATTTCGGTGTCAGGATTTATAATAGGTTATTCCTATGAACCAGTATTGCCAGTGTTTTCATTTATTGTCGTATCGATGTCTCCACATTATAGAACTGTAAAGGTTGCTCAATACTGATCGGACAAAAGTTAAAGTTAGTCAATCGACGCAAAAAGAAGAACTTCCTTGTGAGCCCTGATTCAGTTATGTTTATTTATAACACAGATCAGATAACAAAATAATTGACGCATTTTAAATTGCGGTGGAAACGACCATCTTTGATTTTCAATTTCAACCACCCTTGTGGGTGGCCCTCCGGGGTGAAGTATCTAGAAATCCTTCAAAACTAAAAAGTACTAATCTTTCAATTCCAATTGTATTTTTCATTTGCAGTTGGGCGTTGACTGTTAATCTCTTTAATACTCATTTCTCTAATAGCTCTGCTAATTTTAATGTTTGTTTATATGTTTTTAAGGGAAATCCCTGAAAGAACTGATCGATTTACTAAAATTCTTTCACACTAAACAATAGGCTACTTTTATTACGGAAAATGCACGATTTCTGCCAGTTGAAAGGGGTGAAAATCTAGTACGAGAAATAAAAGTTTTAATCCTTCAACATCGTTTCAAAATTAAGGGTGAGCCAAATTTGTATACCTACCTATGAACGGTGTCTTGGGTGTCACACACGTAGCGTGTATGTACCTACCGTTACCTAGTGATTCAGTTAGGTGTCCTTAGTAATTGAGCCGGGTAGGGCTCTATGTAGTCACCTGACGTTAAATCTATTGTGCGGTAAACATGTGACGTCATAAGCTTTTAGAGAAAAACACAATGGAGTATCGAGCGACTATGTGTGTTTTATAAGGCTTTATTAATTCATAATATTTATATTTGACTGTAAATTTGACGTTCAAAATTAATGATCTAGTTGAAATAAATGAATTGACTTTGACTTAATAAGATAAATTCGGCTTTGTTATTTTTCCCAATAACAAAGAAACACTTTTCTAAAGTCATAAGTACCTACCTACCTACTAGAAATATTAACTTGAAACCCCTCCGTTTCTAAAAGGAAGAAATGTAATGAAACGAAATGGCGCAATAAACACTAAAGAGACACCTTTAAAGTACATAATTAAGAAATTATAATTACACCATTATTTTAGAAGACAACATCATTAAGAGCTTAGCTGCCCTTAGCAACATAAAAATCCCATAGTTATTTCACCCTTTTAATACCCAGTTATGCAGCTTGCATCGAACAAAAAACGCAGGAACGTCTCACGTTCAGAAACAAAGCAATTTAGTTCAACAACGTCTCGATGGTATCATTGTTTTTTTTTTTTCAAGGCAAATGACAGTAATCGTTGTGACTCGCCATTGGTTGTAATACGCAGATAGCTAAATAATTGACGCCTGTAAACGCGCTGTGGAAACCACCATCTTTGATTTGTACAAGGTTGTGGAGATCGATATGATTGATACCATACTAGGTCTTGTCTGACAGTCTTGTAGGTGGAATGTGACTAAGGATTGGACTTGAAAAAAAAAAAGTAAAAATTAAATTGATTTAGCACTTACATGAGACATGCACGGTACATAGAATTAAAAAAAAAAATGTAGGTATGCTAAGAGCTAAGTGTGTATCTCACGGCTGCACTAAAAAGATCCATTTATTTATCAGCTATATGTCAGACAGACTGATGCTGTCTAACGCTGGTTTTCTAATGAACCTTTCAATGGACGAGTGGCGGTTCAATTGAATCAAAAAGGATTTGAAACTCACCAAAAGTCCTTTCTTAGTCACACTAAGACTGTCTTACTGGCTGTGCGCTCAAAATACAGAAAATATTTAAATATATATTTTTATTTAATTATAATAATTGCCTCTACAAAATCACACGTTCCTGTTGTAAGGGTTGCCACAGAAAAATAAAATATTTTACCCACCTTTTTAAAATAAATCAAAGTAAAAAATATTGCGGGTGTTTGCAATTACTTTTCAAAATGTTGCTAAAATAATAATATTTTCATGGAACTATTTTGCTGAGCGATCAGTATTTTTGATTAGGACTGTTTTTTTTTGATTAACTGTTAAATTTTATCAAATGTGTTCGTCGTAAATACATTAAATTTTAATCTTACCCTAAAAGAGGTAATGTCATGGTGTGATGGTAACACTACGCGGATGGGTGAGGCGCGGGCGGGGAGCCATTTTGGACTCAATGCGCTGTGTTTAAATGTGACAGAACACTCTTTCTGGTTTGTTCTGTATTCTGAGGCTGTGCGTTGATTTTCATTCACAACGATACAAATTCCTCTATCAGACGAGGCGCCAGAAAGAGTTAAGTGTTCAAAATGTGAGGTACGCATTTTGCCAATGGATTTGTCATAAGAATTGACCAAATACAGAAGATATCGGTCTTGCCGGTCCCAACTTTTGATCCAATGCTTCCAATGTCAACGGCCATATTTAACACTTTCAGTGCCCAGAACTCAGCATATGGATCGAACAATAATTTGTTTCTTGTTCCCACGAGTCGTCGTTATATGTAGCGACGATTTGTGGGCACGTCAAATTAATTTTCTTCAGTTAGAATTTATCCGACTATTGAAAATTTATCCTTTTTACATAAAATAAAGTCGCTGTCTCTTCAGTATTTTGATACGGTTGTCACTAATAAAAAAAAGCGATAACATATAAAGATTTGTGTATAAATTGCAACTGTGCAAAGCCGGGGTGGGTTACTCACTAGTGCCCATATAAAATACTAGCGGACGTCACGCGGTTTCACCCGCGTATTTCCCGTTCCCGTGGGAATACGGGGATAAAATAAAGCCTATGTTACTCGCTGATAATGTAGCTTTCCAATGGTGAAAGAATTTTTGAAATCGGCACAGTAGTTTTTGAGTTTATTCATTACAATATTCACACAAAAATATTTTTTTTTCCCTCTGAATAATATTAGTGTAGAAGGAACGCAGTAACAAATAGGTATGGAATATCTGTGTAGCATTTATTTCCAAATGTTACCAATTCTTGGACATAAGTCTCCTCCTTGTGGGAGGAAATCAAAATGATAGAATGACTGACATGTGCAGAGTTTTGATTGAACCCTGGTGAACAAACTATCTGCTGAGACAAGTGCATATATTAATGCTTACTTAAAACTATACAAAGGTGGTCGTTAAAACAACACAATAGGTGATTGTTAAAGTTCGCAATTATAGCCCTAACGCTAATTGATCGATGAGTCTTTTTACACTCGACTCGCAGTGTGCCAGTGGATTCAATTAGTCTTTGTGAAGATAAATATTAATCAATCATTATATTTTATAATCTTGCTGTGGTAGATATAATGTTTTGTAAACTACAGCAAATTAATTTAACGTGTATCAGAATAAACGTGCAATATCTCTTAAGGGGTCATTGTACTCATCATTATGAACAACTTTTACTTTGGGACCAACCCCGAAATCGCGTAAAAACAGTCCACACTCAACAGTAGGGAGTCGTTTTTTTTCGCGATTGCAGTGTTGATCCCAATAAAAGTTGTTCATAATGATGAGTACAATGACCCCTAAGGTGGTATTGCGTTTATTCTGTTACACGTTGTATACAAACTGAATGTTAGTCTTCAACCCGAGACCTTCAAGAAAGCTTTGAACTTCTTCTAAGACCCATACGTTTAGCATCAAAGGCTTGTGAAAAGCCTATGATTTATACCTCGATATATGACGCTATACCTTCACCTGTAAACAGCATTAGTAGCTTACATTCATGCAAAATTAAACAGGCAGTAATAAGCTGCCTATTCCCCAGCAAGAGTGAAAGAATCCCTGATATTGTGATTTATACCTCGATATATGACGCCATACCTTCCTCTGTTAACAGCGTTAGTAGCTTACATTCATGCAAATTCAAACAGGCAGTAATAAGCCGCCTATTCCCCAGCAAGACTGAAAGAATCCCTAAGCGCCTTAAGCGCTTTTCACGCTAAACGCCGCATAAAGTGGCATGTGTCCTATGCTTTTTGCTCGGCATCCCTTTGTGGCCGTGTGCCGTTTCCGTCGCTTTTCACCGCTGCAAGCTAGCCTCCGTGAATGCTACTTCAGAGACATCGTCCTAATTCTCGCCAACGAGCGCTTTGTGTGTCATTTGTGACGTAGAATGTGACGAAAATGACCTAATACCAAAACAGGGGACTTATTAGGCGTTTGTTTTTGCCCCTTTTGGATTTTCCTCATGTTTTTATTAAATTTTGCGGTTTTGACTAATTTACTAAGACAAATCACTCTGATTGTGTTGTTTCATCAATTTGCCCTTTAAGATTCTACTTTTTGTGTGTCGTTTAAATCTGATATTTTGTCGATAGGCATTTATTTTCTGTAATTAACCTTTGAAGCCAATCTGACTTGAATGACCTTGTATTACAGTCATTATTTTTCCATCATCGTTTACTTTACGTAATCTAAGCATCTCTCTTGATATCATGTCAGTAATCGTATTCCTTATTAAGCCTTCTGGGGCCCCTCGGGTAAGATCCCCATTGAATTAGAATAAACCCTGCTTCTAAGGGGTTCATTAACATGAATATTTAACGCAACATGTCCTCTAAACTTCTTAATTGAATTTATTTGTAGATTTAGTCAGGAACTTGGTAATGCACGATCTCTTCTGAAATCCCTTAAGGTTAGATAGAGACGTACTATTTGATTCGAACATTTGGATTGTTTGGTGGTACGAACTTCCTTAAAGGCAAGATTGTTCCCAGAACCTCCTAGATACGGTTGGAGGTTGGTGAGGTTTAGCAGAACACGGTTGACTACTCACTTTATATTTTAAGTTCTTTCAGTCAAATCAAAGATTGTCTGGTAGATATCGTTGTCAGTGATAAGACCATTGTATCCATTTATAGAACTAAGTTTGTATAACTGTTTTGGTGTACAATCTATCTATACTTTCCACTAATAAAGCTGAAGAGTTTGTTTGAACACGCTAATCTCTGGAACTACCGGTCGGATTTGGAAAATTCGTTTTATATATTACTAGTGGACCGCCCCGGCTTCGCCCGTATGATAATGTTTTTAAAAAAAAATCTTTTATAAGAACCTTCTCCTGACAATAACAAACACAATAAAAAAAGAATTAGCGAAATTGGTCCAGCCGTTGTCGAGTTTGCGCTTAGCAACACATTTAGCGATTCATTTTCATTATATAAAAGATGATAGCCACATTCATGAGGAAGGCTATAGGCTATATGGGAACGGAACATTCCTACGGGAACGGGAATAAAC
This sequence comes from Mamestra configurata, assembly GCA_002192655.3. NCBI lineage: Eukaryota > Metazoa > Arthropoda > Insecta > Lepidoptera > Noctuidae > Mamestra > Mamestra configurata. The sequence goes on from NDFZ01005417.1 coordinate 392,279, forward strand.
GGGATATGCGCGTACGAAGCCGCGGCTAAAAGCTAGTAAAGTATATTCTTTCTTTCTCCATCCAAACGCTACTCACATGTGGCGATGAATGCACGTAGCAACGCAAGATTCACGCCACGCCGCATAGAACGCACCGTAACTGCCATATCCTGAGACATCATCCAGAAACTAGGTCGACGTGCAGCGCATGAATCGGCGAACTCGTGTGACCCGGAAATCTTAGCTTATTTTGCCTGTTCGATACTATAAAACCGCACTTTATAGTTTCTGCGCGTGCCAGTCAAACTGTTTTATTTAATACTTGACCTAAATACTTATTCAATACTTGCTTTTGTGGCCTATCACACAGGTATTGTTTATTTTTCGGGATAAAAAGTAGCTTATGACACTTGGCGATAGTGTAGCTTTCTAACAGTGTACCTACTTCCAAAGATTATCTTTTACAAACTATTCTAAGTACCTAATATTATAAAAGCACAAGTAAGTTTGTTTGTTAAGCTATCACGCCTTAATCGCTGAACCGATTACGATGAATCTTAGTACAGAGTTAGATAGGACCCTGTAGACGGTTATAGGCTACTTTGGTTGGTTGCGAATATCTATATCAAGTGGAACGAAGTCGCGTACAAAAGCTAGTAAACAATATTTTTAAGCTTATAAAAACTGCAAGTCCACCCGTCTTCTGCTATAATTATACGCCATTGTTTCATCTATAACCACTTCAAAGATATCGTATCGATTGCGTATCGCGTCAAAGGCCTCGGCGTCGCGTCCCTGAAATCTGTTCTACTTGTAATTAATTCTATCAAACGTTTCCAGTGCTAATTAAACTTGAGTGCTCTAAGGAAGGCAATAGCATGTAACTGCTAATATGTCACCCGACACCGCTGTATACATGGGTCCCGATGATACGACATGTTTGTATGTACATATACGTCCTTGAGGCTGTATGTAGAGGGTTCAAACATGGAGTAGTGAGCAAATGGAGCGTTAAATAAGGTGGTGTTTCGAAGAGTTGTCGATAAAGACGTCATCATGAGCGCTTGCCACATCGCCGTCATATTACTTGAGTGGTAATAGATATGTACTTTTCTAAAGAAATTGGCTTGAGCTCCTTTCCGTGTTTACTTTTGAAGCTCTAGACTGCTTAGTTGGTTGGCAATCTTGATGGAGTTTGACAACTAAACAAAAACAATTTTGTGGTTAGCGTGCAGTTCAAATGCAGCCCTTCTGTTTAGTTGAAACCCTTTATCTAAGTTCGTCCACTATCTAAGGATCAGGTTCTAACTAAGTATACCTTCTCTTTATACAACGTGTAACAGAATAAAACGTAATACCTCTTATGGGGTCATTTTACACATCATTATGAACAATTTTTATTATGGCACCAAATAAAATATCGACTTCACCATACATTTCTGTGCGCATAACTCGACAGAATGTACTGAAGAGCTGTTTTTTTTCGCGTTTTCGGGATTGGTCCCATAGTAAAAGTTGATCATAATAATGAGTACAATGAACCCTTAAGAGGTATTGCGTTTATTCTGTTACACGTTGTATACCTTCTCCTGTTTATAAATAAAAAAAAACCTAATAAAATGGAGTTATAAGCACTCCATTTATGAATTTACGCATATCTTCCGTGACCATCACTTCGATTTATAAAACATATAGATACTGTTATGTTTGCCATCACTTTGAAGTGAGCCCATCCTTTAAAGGACCAGCGATGGCTAATTAAGACCATTAATTAGGGCACAGGTCATCGGCACTCAGCAGCTAATCTCACTAATTTCGTCAGTGACGGACTAATCTTCGCTCTTATCTTAATTAGGCTGACCTTGAAGTACCTGTCAAGGCTTAAAAAACCTAAAGTAGCACGTTTTTTTTATGGTGTTTTCGGCTTCAAACAGGAACAAATTTACGACTCGTTATAGTGGATGATTCAAGATTCAAAGCGTTTATCTCAAAATAAATCATTTACAGGTAGTTTTGAATTGTCAAGGTCGGTCTGTGAAAAACATGAAGCTATTTGCACATTCCAAAGCGTAGATCTCTATTGAGAAGAACTGGCAAGAAACTCCACGAACACTCTTTGTTTTATAGAAACCCTGGTTACATTATCCTTTTGATGTGTGCCATATATCTTCCGTTGCTTTGCTATAGGGTATTCGCAGCGGTAGATTTAAAGCGGAAGTTGAAGTATTTAACCTTTTGGTCTCAGCTTTTCGACTTTGGCAAATAACTACTTAGCTTGTGCTCGCAAATACTTAGGTTGTAAGGAGTATGACGAGAACATCCGCATGGTTGACGTCGTTGATTTTCTAGACAAGTACATACATTCTAACACTTAGAAATATATATGTCACCGGAAAATAGAAGACTCCGTAAGATTATAAAATAACTTGAGAGATTGCAAACTCTCGATAAATTGTCAACTGAACATTTGGAATACTTTTTTACGCTTCAAAATTTGATAGTCTATAATCTCTCGAAGTCATTCCCAGAAGTTTTGGACTGACATAAACTGGCGACAAATCTATCAGCTGCCTGGAATGCAATTTATCTGTTTTGGTGTGATAGTTAAATTGGAAACTTGGCCCCTCATTGGTCTTTGTTTTCTCTGAAAAGACCAATGAGAGCTTTGTTTCCAGGTTCACTAGCTAGTGTCCGGTGACATATATATGTACTTAAGTACGAATGACATTCTCGAAAACGATAATTATTCAGCAGTAACAGGAATAACACCGTTTATTCCTGGAACGGTTAAGTCGAAGCTCCTTTGAGAATAATCTATTTAGAGATTTCCTCTATTTTCTGTTTCCGCATCAAAAGTTTGGACAAATAAGTCTGACCTCCAGATATTTGTTCCGATTCCGGGTCTGGCTGTTTGTCAGCTTTCTCGCTTACAAACAAACTGTCAGATTTAACAAATACCTTGACATACTTCTTAATCGGATCATTGCTCTAAATATAGCATTTATTTTTGTTTTATGAACTTCGTTTAGGACTAAGACTAACGGATAGCAATAAAAATTGGCCCAGCCGCCATATTGGAACGAATAAAATGCCGTAAGATATCATATAAATGTTTTTGAGAATATGGAGGGGTTCCTTTATGAGACAATGTTTTACACCTTCAAGTTCTTTAAGATTTGATACTGTTCAATGAGCAGTGGTATAAGGGTGCTTATGAGATGACTTGCTCTCAAAACGGTGAGGAAAAACATTGTGAGGACAATACCGTGTTTTAGAACCATTCGAACATATGTGACATCTCCACCAATACGCACTGGACCAACTTGGACAGCCCACTCTTAGAGAGGATGCTCCTGAATAATGCCGCACGCGTGAATGTCGAAAATTATCCCAAGGGAACATACTTCCGGTACATAAGTAAGATTTAGAGTGAACAGGCTTCTTCTGGGTAAGCTCGCTCCATCGTCGATTTTGTCTCTATCATCTATGACCTAGACTAGAGTCAAGAGCAAACTCATCTCAAATAAAAAAAAAAGCCAGCCCAGATTAATTAATTAATTAATCTATCTACCTCTGTGCCAAATTTTATCAAGATCCGTTCAGAGTAACAAACATCCATCCATCTATCCAAACTTTCGCATTTAAAATATCAGTATAGATTATTATTATTTCTATGGTTATGGTGTCTGTCTGAAATCCTGGTCTTCACTTCAGTTTAATGTTCCTCACAGGAAACTCGTAAAGCCATTTCTTTTTGTGTCAAAAGAAAAAGGTTGCCATATCGAGCCTTGCTGTCAATATAAATTATCCAGCGGCACCCCTTATGAAAGCAAATTTTCGGGTGCCCGCGACCCTTCCGCTTGGTTTCCTCGCTAAATCAGCGCTTTAGCCACCATGGTGAATGATGATTTGAACTAGTTTATACCTCAAATCTTATACCACAGGTCCTCCTTATTACCAATATATTATGAAGGAATGGTTCATAAGAAAACTTTGGAAGCCACGAGGAGCTGTGAAAAAATGTCATGTGTTTTGTTTTGCTGTTTTTTTTCTTGATGCAAATCAGCTTCTCAATCATCATCTGCCTTTTCCCAACTATATTGGGGTCGGCTTCCAGTCAAACCGGATTCAGCTGAATATCAGTATTTTACGTGGAGCAGCTGCCTACCAGACCTCCACAACCCATTAACTGGGTAACACGGTAGTTCTTGGCAAGACTGGTACCTTACTGGACCTTGGTAAACGTTGCTTAACCTTAAAGATTGACCCGTGCGACTGTTACTATTTAGCCACGAGCTTCTCTACATCAGCTACCCAACATCACCCTTAAAAATGACCACGCTCTTCTGGAACACCTTGTATAGCTGGAAAAAGGCTCGGCAGATTATTGTGAACGTGATAGTGATGTTGAACTGTGTTCTGTTTTGTCTGTGGTATGACCACAGACTCGTGGGAGTTAATGTCCGATCCAGACACAGCTTGTCAGTGAACCAAGTTTCATTTAGTTAGTTGTCAAGTTATTTTCCTTTATTTTGTTGTTTTTGTGCGTCATTTCTGGCGGAAAAAACATGTTTTCTTTTCTTTCTTTCTTCTTCTTGTTGGAATATTTACAAAAACAAATCTGAACCAACGCCCTAATATTTCTCTCTCTTTCTAACTTGTAAATATTATGTGTGAGAACGATTCTAGTCCTCTCCATCCACTTGAAAGATTCCTGATATTTTTCTTTAGTTATACTCTCTTAGCGTCTTAACGGACGCGTCACATGACAGCTAAATAAAGGATAATAAATAATTATATTTAAATCCTAAATCCGGCCTTTCTTTTGATGCCCCATTAACCCTGACACTTCTTGCTATTATTGTATTGCTATGGAAAACCAAACAGAATAATAGAAAAAGGATAGTCCAATGAAAGTAGCGTTGTGACACCTACTTCATTGTTCACCAAGAAGGATCTACTATAACTAACAATACTACTATATTAAACGCAAACAATCGATCAACTTCCGGACTGCATATAATCAGCTTCGATCCTCAGCAATTTGTATAGCCATAGCCTGTATGATAGCCCTTTGTATGCCCCACCCCACATGGGGAAAGGCGTGATGGTGCATAAACGCCAAAACTTATATCCCTACGTATCGTATAGCCACCCTAACGGGAGTTCTTTCCTAGTTCGGTGAAGGGACTAAGTCGGATGGGAAGTAATATATTGCAATGAGAAAATGGATTTGAATTTTTACTTTATATCCACGAAACTTGAGAATAAAGGGCTGGTGCTAGTAGGGTTGGTAAGCGTAAGTGTTTAGTGGCTTGAGTGTTATTTTATTAAGTATACGTACTTTTTTTTTTTGACGTTACCTCTCGCAGTTCAGCACACTAAGGCTGGTCACTGCTTAACCGGACTATCCTGTGGTAGCCTCAAATGAATTTAAGGCCCCCAGCCAACGTAAACATCAATTTGTTTAGAAACTGGATAGGCGCCATCTGGTGACAATAACGGATAACCACTTTTTTATATCAATTTGACTAATTTTAAACATTCGTTCGTTCGTTAGTTCGTTTCGTTAAAACGAATCGGTAGATAACAATTCGCACTAAGACCTTAGTTTAATATTATGTCATTTAGAATCTACCTACATTACAAATATTTTGCAACATACAATGTGGTCTTTCGTTGCCAGCTATTTATTGGACTTAGGCCTCTTCGAATTTGCTTTTATACAGTCAAAGTTAGTTCTATCTAGTTTTTGGGCAGCAATGGTGTCTTTGCCAACATACAATTGTCTTTCTTTCTTTCGCAGTTAGTCTTTCTTTTCTTTTATTCTTTATTTCACCAACAGCCGTACAAGAACCAAAAACTAAGAGCATATAAGGATTATAACTAGATCACAATAATTTTAATTCCCTGACTCCTAAACTAGGTGTATGTGCCTGTGTCTTAGGATTCAGTGATTCTAACGTCCGTAACAAACAAGAGAAAGCCATAGTAAAATAAATCGGGACGTTACAACAATAAGCAATTGGTGTAAAAGACAATGGATATAATCTATCTAAAGAAAACACAAATATTTGGGTCCGAGTGTGTGTGTGTGTATGTATTGACTACCTAAATGTGGGAAGTGTGTGAGTGCGTATGTGGTGTGCAGGTGTAGGGTGTAATCAGCTATCCATAAAAAGTCTTTAGACCATAATAGCTCTAAAGCTTTTAATGTTATAAACCGATTCTGGACGCTTTCGTCGACCGCGATATTGAGCGAAAATTGCACCCGGTGGAGACATAAATTTTCTCTGCAATCTGGCGTGACTCCGTTCCACAGATCTGAATCCCCACTTCTCTTATAACGAGTCTATGAATTAGGAGGTGCTTTAATGGTGATTACTTAAAAGGTTTTAGATATTAACTGTTTAATTGAAAGATAAGAAAGATATTTTTCGGACACTTCAAATGAAGTTCCAATTATGTCGACGATTTTATCTTGAAAGCAATTTTATTTGAAGCTTGTTTTTAATTTAACCAAAGCACTTTCTCGGCGTGAATCCAGGAAGTGAGTCAGACAAATTAAAGTCAATTAAACGATCGATGGTGCAGGGGAGAGCGCACCAGTCTGGCACAGGGACACCCCCTCTCCCCCGCAGGCATGGGATGGCGGGGAAGCTCGCGGTTCACCCAAACAAACTTACCCTTGCGTACCCCTTGTTATTCTTCTACTTTCCCAGGAAAATGTCGCCGTCTACATACGGTCGTTACTCGCAATTTATAATTTATCGCTCGGTTATTGGCTGCGAATGCTCATTGGCGCAAATTGTTTATGGCGCCTATCTACTGAAGTGTTTTTTTTTTCTAATTAGCAAAACGCTCAAACGTTCGGTCGGCGTTATCTTGAATGATAAGCATTCAAGATAACGACCTCACAGCTGATTAATGTTTACTCGCATAAATTAATATTAATTAAAATATTGGTCGGTATTGGTACTGTTTATAATAATATAACATTTGGTTATCGCGGTACAGTCCATTTGTTTACTGTTCCTTATAGAGTGACGCGATCGCGACCCCCGACCTCCTCCACTTGTGAAATCGTCGTAATATCTACAGGGCTGCTACAATGTAATACGAAGCTGCGCCATTAGGCCGCGCGCGTTGCGTCGTCGCTTCCGGGAACTGGCGCTACTCCATTACGAGAGAGCTCCAGTCACAGACGCAATCAGCTATTGAGACGCGCTCTCGTGTGTAGGAGTTATTGTATTGCAGTAACAATCCATGTAGACATTATGTAAATGGTGTGTTTTGTGACGTGGCAGCCCTAGCCTCGGCGAGGTTGT
>NDFZ01005417.1:400424-421209 GCA_002192655.3 Mamestra configurata
GACCTCGTCGCCAGCCAAGCGGCCACCAAGCGCTCCGAGAGCGTGTCGGACGTCGCGCGCGCTTTCCGATTCGCGCTGCTCGCCGGTTCCGGCATGGAGGGCCAGGGCCCACCGCAAAAGGCGCCGTCGCCGCCGGACGCGCGCAGCCCGCCGCCCCCCGCCGCGGCCGCCATCTCGCCCGAGCGCCCCCAGATACCGAATGCCGATAAGGAAAGTTTGATGGTGCAGCTCCCCCCTCTGAAAGGTTCGTCGGTATACCAACAATGCACCCGTGTTAGCTTTACAGATAATGGGCATCAAATGCGGCGATACCAGAACACTGCTAATCTCTGTTTACAAACCACCTCCAATGTTTGGCTAATTTTCGACATCCGCGTGTGAAATAGCCGTATCTATTTGTGGCTTATACCTAGTTACTGAAGTAAACGTTAGCGAACTGCGTCGAAGAAGACGTTTTCAATACACTATCATGTACGACGCAGATAAACTACGCTGTAGTAGCGATAACTACAAAGTAGTCGCCCACACCCCGTCACTGCCAGCCTTGAAGAGTCTAATCAGCCTCGCCGACCGAAACAATGCGGCTGAATCACTGAAACTAGTGAAACTAGTGATTACTATCTTATACGTACATGTAGTATAGACGTGGGGGGAAATGGCGAAAACGCCGCAGAAATATATCGACCCATCGGCGGCCAGCGGCCGGCCCCGTGCTGTATGTGTGCCATGGGAAACGCTGCGACGTCCTTGCGCCCTGCACCACAGCCAGTGACAAATCATGCAGAACGATTTTCGAACTCACGATATACGGAACTGCCAAATTGCCACCAACCGGCCTTTTGTTATAGACGCTAACTTTGCTAATGAGCGAAATTAGCGCCACGAGGTCATTTGCCTATTCCTGCGAGCTGTTTGTACTCATCAACATCGTCATGAACACCTTGTTTATAGACTGTCTTCAAGGGACTTTGATACTGCTACTAAACGCTAATGTTTTTGTCATTCGGGACCGTGTTTGTTTATGTCAGCTTAGGTTTAACAGCATTTTTTACAACTCATGGTTGTAAAATTTCTCCAACATAATCACATAAACAAAATTAAATGGCTGGCTTATTTCATCGTTAAAGTACGAGTTTAACGTGTGAACCGGGATGGACACTGCTCACTAAAATTAAATATTTATCCGACATTATTCTGTTGACATACGTGACCTCATGCTGATATCGTGACCCTGAAAATACTAAGATAAGCATGCTGATATTACAATTTAACTCAAGAAACTGCTTCTTCGGAAAGCAACCACGTTGTTTTTTGTTTTGCGCCGGTTTTTAAATAGTTGACCCGCAATCCAATGGTTTCTATTTCTATCAATCCTTTTTAACGCTATTGTCACGATTACATGACAAACGTGTCACAAAAATGTGACAAAAAGTACGGCAAATTTGTGGTTTGGCGTCAGGGGCACGCTGATGCGTTTATGCTCTGGCGTTCAAAAGGTTAAAAATATTGACAAAAACCTAGTAGTTTTCTAGTCAATTTTATATTAATGTCGAACTCTTCTGGAGAATACAAGAATACCAGAGCATTTTTCTGGATTATACTCAGACTTCCTTACTGCCCGCACTATCGCAGATCACGCGAGAAAATGCCAAGCTATTCCGATGATCCCGCCTCTAATTTAGATACGACTAGATTAGATGAAATTAAGAAAGTTATTGTAACGTATATAAGTAATACACCTATAACATGTATAGCAATAAATGCAAACGGAACGAAGGAGCCTGGATCTCACGACACAGGGAATCCTAGAGTGAGTTCCAGGAATCAACGCATTCGAATGTAAATCTTAAACAATAAATTATTCTAATTTCACACAGCCACATAAATGGGCGACGAACGGTCGAATAAAATCCAACTTTGTACAGACGCCAGCATATCAACCTACAACAATCTGTCAAATTTCTTTCATAGATTTTCAAACTTTATCGCTACAGCGTTAGGTTCAAGGTTGATTGGGAAAATTTTACAGTTTCGGGTAGCTTGGGTGTGCTGGCGTCTGTACCCACTGCTTAAGCACCAAGTTTTCGTCAGCTATTTAAAATGTCCCCTTTTGTTTCTGTGGGGCACGCATTTTGGACATAACTCACCGGCCCCCTTGCAAGGGTGTCTGGGACTGGTGACAAATTTATTACGAAACGAAGCACTGAATTGTTGGCAGAACTGTCTCTGCTTAAACTATTGTCCTTTTTGCTTGATTATTGTGTCGTAAATCTTTGAATGTCAGACCCGCAAGTAGACAGTGTCCTCGTTTTGTGTTTATTCCTTGCTGTTTTAGGGTTATTTCCGCATTGCTTTTAACTTTGAACGGACCAAAACTTTCAGAGCGTCAGCAATCAGTTCTTCAAACCTGTTTTTTCTTAAGTAACGAAACCAGGGTTTTGAAGTCGTTATTAGTAGATAAAACGCTAAATGGATTAAAGATGGTAAACAAACACTCGACACACCTCAAAACAAAACGTTTAGGGAATACTTTTACTGCGTGCAGCTAAGGACTAGAATTGCCGGATTCTGTGTTTCCTTATAGCTACAACCTGGGGGTTTAAGGTGAAAGCGCCAGGGTAGACCGCAAATTAAAATTTTCATACGTTTTTTGCATTATGCAGGTCAGTGTCAGGTTGTTTGATTAAAATACGATTGGCGACCGTAACAAATATGGCTTTACTGCGTTATAATAATTATAATCATCAATACGGGTTGTATGAGTTCATCTAAACCCACTGAATGACTTTTTTTATGAAACGACTATTCAATGGGATTAAATGAACTTAGAGGATTTTATTGATGTTTTTAATGATAATAATTCTGTAAATAAATACGTAATACGGACGGGCGAATCAAAAAGCAAAACACGACTAAGAAGTTAACAAAAATCACTTTTCAAGCCGTCTGATGCTGCACCTATACCTTCTGCATCAGACTGCTTATAAAGTGATTCGTTGGACCTTTTTTGACGATTTTCGAGGTTAGATTTTTTGAAAAAAGTTTTTTTTTTATATTTATTTTGATATTGTTTCTTTTCTCTATAGCAGTTACAGAATACCACTCTTAAATATGACCAAGCACTTCTAGAATGCCCTGTAGATAACGGAAGTATTTTTTCTTCAATAAGCCAGATTTAGAGTGACTCACCTCTCCGTAAGGTAAACACAGGACACTTTAATTCCTAGTTCAATATTAATTTAGTTGTTCCCAAAAGCTTGGCAACTAGTTTGACAGCAAATTATTCCACGCTTCAAAGTTTGACTCCGAGCTAGTAATGTGTTGTGAATTTGAAACACGGCGAACTTCCAGTTGGGACAGACCGAGACGGGAATCGGGACTCAAATACGCGCAACTATTTTTCTTTCATAGCATATTACAAGCCATGCGCGTGCAGTAGGCTATATATAGTAAGGGCAGGCATACTGACGAAAATTCGCATCGTCAGTATCGTGATTTCAACCCTGAATAATGTGGTGAGTTTTTTTTTTGGGCATTATATATGGGCTGGTCTACCCTTACTGTACCCTTATTGTACAAATTGTTTTGCATGTGACAATTTTAGTGTAATTATTGTGTACCTAGCGAATATTCAACACAATGTGTATTGTTTGAATAAATAAAAATGAAATGAAATGCCTACTGCACGCCCATGTTACAAGCTGTTCCTGTTACAACAAAATATTTACTTGCGCACTGGAGTCTAATTCGCGTCTGAATTGGTTGAGACTTCTAGCTTTATAAGTATTTATAACATATTGACTTGGCTTCATGAGAAATACTGATGTGCGTTTTTCTTGTTAACCTTTTAAACGCCAGAGCATAAACGCATCGGTGTGCCTCTGACGCCATACCACAAATTCGCTCAAATTTTTTTGTCGGCCCTTGCCGACGGTAGCGTTTTGGGCACTTTTACAATGGTCGGCTATAGCCGACCGTGGCGGTCAAAAGGTTAAACACTACAAATATTTTGAGAAACAAGGTATTTATCGACATTGTCATAATCATATTAACCAACATTTCAGTTTTCGCTTCCTTTCTGTATTCTGGAAAGACATCTGATGGTAATGATTTCTACAATTTGAAATATTTTTTTAAATAATTTACTACTACTAACTACAAAGACTGTTCAAAAAGTCCAAAGAACTAACTAAGTGATAGATGATGTTTATTTTGTAATTAGGTTAAATATAACACTTTTACACGGCAATATTTTTTGTTCATTTTTAAACTAGATGAAGCCGGTGTTTCCTAGCTGACTACTCTAAGAAGAAACACCGAAACTGACGATATTCTAGCAGCTTCATCATCATCTGCCGAAGAAGATCCACTTTCTTTCCACTTGAGGCTTTGGCCTCTTCTGAAGAACAACTTAAAACAATTTCAAAGAAATAACCCAATCCTTTTTTCCCCACCAGATGCACCAGCGGCGGAGCGAGAACAGCTCTTCGTACAGAAGCTGCAGCAATGCTGCCTGCTGTTCGACTTCGCCGACGAGCCCCTGTCCGACCTCAAGTGGAAGGAGGTCAAGAGGGCTGCCCTCCTGGAGATGGTGGAGTACGTCACCTCGCAGAGGGGCGTTATCACTGAGCCTATATACCCGGAGGCGGTGAATATGGTGAGTGACAGTGATTGCTTTTTTATACATCATCATCGTCTTTTAGCCTAAAGGCGTCCATGCTGGACACCATGCGCGTGCAGTAGGCTACAGTAAGGGTAAGCCAGCCCATACATTATGCCCAAAAAAAAATTTTTGTCTACTTTCGAAACGGACGAAAATTCGCATCGTCAGTTCAGTATCGTGATTTCAACCCTGAATAATGTGGTGAGTTTTTTTTTTTTTGGTAATTGTGTATGGTCTGGCCTACCCTCACTGTAGTCTACTGCCGCCCATGCTGGGCATAGGCCAGTCCAAGAGTCGCCGCATCGACTGGTCCTGTGCGTTTCGCATCCAGCGGATTTCTATTCCATACGTTTCCTTCTATTTTGTTCACTTCCTCAGAAGCCGATCGATGAGGTGAAGTGAGCTTTAAGTGCGCTGTTAATCCGCCTGATGCTAGAGATTGACTAAAAGTTCTGAGGGTCTCGATTCCTTCACTTCCTCATATCATCAGAATACTAGATTTCTTTGCGCTCACTAAATAAAGCTGGTGCCACCGTACCAATGTGTGCGTGTCGCGGGTTCGATTCCCGCATGGAACAAATATTTGTATGACCTACAGATAGTTGTTCTGGCTGTTTGTGTATGTGAGTTTATATGTTTGTGAACGCATCCACGATACAGGAGAAATTCCTAGTGTGGGGCAACGATATGCTTGCGTTAATTTGGTGGTTAGGTGATAGAGCCAGTGGTTCTTTAGTACGTACTAGCGGTCATGTTAACTTGGACAAAGTTAATATTACCACTATGAAAAGCATTAGTGACAGTTGTGTAGCAGCATCAATGCCACCACATGAAAAAACTAAGAAGCGAAATTTGTACGGCAACAAAAAAGAACCGCAACGCCATCTACGACGAATTAACAACGAAATCCTGCGCGCAAGCAAAGTTCTCCGTGCGATTTGAACATACAACAGTCCGAATATCATCTATCGGGCAGTTGCCCACCAGACACAATAACCGTCTGGTCGGAGGATCCTCCCTTTTTAGTGGAGGTGTGCGGGAATTTACTCTCTATTTCGCATACCTCTATAGTGGCATTTCGAACAATAACTTCATATCTGGACATCTAGGTGAAAGCAACTTTGTTTGAGAGCAAATAGATGATTTTCTTCATAGAAACTTAAATCATTAATACTATTCTAATGAGGGAAGAAAAAAAAACTACTACTTGATAGAGTCTAGACATAATGAAGCACGTTCTTTTACATTTTCAATCAGCTCTTGAACACTTAATAAAGTCAGTGCTTTCCCGGACGCCTATCACGCCTTTGTGACTGATAAGCCGTGCAAGCTCTTTAGCTGGCTCGGCAAGATTCCAGATTGGCTCCCTAGCGTCAGAGATAAGTCGCCTCAGACATTATAGGGGTTCCTTGCAAGGAATATTTTTTAATCTAAGACTGGCGACTATGTCGACACGATGGATAGGATGTCCTGAGGGTCTAGCACGAATTTTTTGACGTATAGTAACGTTACAGCCGGTCGATTTTGTAAACATATCGAAATGAAGGCTTGGATGAAGTGATCACGAGGTGAGCTGTCAATCCGTATAATCAAGATCCACTTTTTCGCAAAAGAGCTGGTTTATATTGTTGTTTCTTTTTTCTTTCTGACCTCCACAACCCAGTTCTGAGAAATAAGTATCTGGATGAAGAGGGCCGAGTCCCACATCCAACGATGCGAATTTTTTCACAATCACAACACAGTGGAAGAACAAGAGAAGGTTGTCCCTGACGCCTAATTATAGCCAAGAAATATCATTGTTAGAATGTTGAACAAAACCTTCTTAATTTCGAGTCAATCACGCTACAACGAACACTGGAGTCCCTTGCGCTTACGCTCCACTAAACACGAATTGTTTTCAAAGACCAGGAATGTCCCGGCCGCCCTCAAAATAGCTACATTCATTTACTTTCAACTTTTCTTTAACTACCCTACATTTTTCTTTGAAAAGTATCCGAAGCTTCTCACGCTCCAATGCTCTGAACAAAGGAAAATTGTTTGAGGAACTTTTTAGGGTTCCGTCTGAGGTGTAACAAAGAATCGAATGTCGATTTATTTTGTAGATTTTTTTTGTCGTTTTTTTTATTCTGCACAGGCAAAACTCACATTCGGTTTCTGACCCAGTGTAAATTAAATTAAACAAAAAATAATGATTAAATTATTGCAACTGGCATATATACTTTAATTTTTAACATTACAACCGTATTCATTGCGTGTTTAACGTCGTCGAGCAGACGACGAGTAAAACGATATGAAGCAATGGATGTGGAGTTTTTTTTTTTAACTGAAAAATGTCCAAATTGGGGTGCTGGTGATTGTCACGACTTTGAGGAGATCCTCCCTCACACCATTGCGCTGTACGGCCCTGGTCTTTTCGGCCACTATTCGGTCAAAATTTATGTTACGGATACTTAACATTAATATAAGACGTGGAGACATCAATACGAAAACAAATGAAATCACTGGTTCATAGTAATATTTTGAAACTGTTATAAATCCTGTCACCGAAATTAAAAATAAAACTTTCCAATTGCATAAAACGTCAAAAAAAACTCGAAACTAGTCAGTGATAGCGACTACTTTTCTGACGAAATATTCCAACAGTTTGTTGCAGTTAGTGACATCAAATCGGTGATAAAAGACAACATATTCGTATGAACGACAATTGCAAGTGTTTTGATTTATTGTCGTCTCCGACTGGAATAATAAAGAAAACTCTTGAAGCCTGTACTAAGTTAGCTTTGCCTTCTTGAATGACCTTAACTATGTGCTAGATCACAGCCTTACTAATAGATCAAGGACACGAACACATAAAAGTCACAATCATTTATTATTAGTGAAGGCCTCCAAACACCGAACATTCGGAAGGCCAAGGTTTTATTTGGGTAATTATTAATGAAGCCCCACTTCCTATTGCCTTGTTGTCTACCGGACCAAATTAAGGCTTATATCGATAGGACCGAAGTGTGTAGGGCCAATGTTGATGGATGTTGATTTGTTGAGGTATGCGAAACAGAGTGTAAAGTGCCGCGACTTCAATTGAAAAGGGGGGATCCTCCGACCAGACGGGTATTGTGTCTGGTAGGCAACTGCCCAGTGCTTGTTATCGGACTGTTGTATATCTTCAAATTGCGCGAAGAAAAACCTAGGTTAGAAAGAAACATACCTACAGGAAGAACTGATTTGATTTTAGCTTTTTATCGGGTACCCAATCCCAATACTCCTAATTTTTTATTAACATTGGTTTTTTTCTAGCCATAAGTCTCAGTCAATCAAAATCTATGAAATCCATTTAAAACAGGTGTTTTTCGCATAAGTTCTTTTTTCATTAAGAATCTCCAACAAATGGTATACATGTCGCAGCCAACTGGCTTAGTCAGTCGTTTAATTAGCAGCCTAGCCTTTCCACACACAATTTATCAGAGAAGCCGTATTTGGGTATTAAGTTAGTGTACCCTTCACTCACAAGAGACCACATCATGGCAAAATGGAGGGAATAGCTGATTTTTCTGTTAAAAAAAATCATACATAAACTGAGGCCCTTTTTCAGAGCGGTAAGCAGAAGCTACGCCATGTTTGTTTACCTAATATGACAAGCAAAGATTAATTTAACCTTTCAACGCCACTGTCACGAATAGGTGACAAGCAAGCGCGTGCCCTGTACGCCAAACGTCACAAATACGTGACAAAAAGTACGGTAAATTTGTGGCTTGGCGTCGGGGGCACGCCGATGCGTTTATGCTCTGGCGTTCAAAAGGTTAACTACTTAAATTCACGGCCAAGGACAATAGCACCAATGCATTGAATGGCTTTTGATTGTCTATTGACAAATTATTGTCAATGAAATGACAATGAAGAAGTCTGACGTCTTCGGTTGCATTACAAAAGTTGACGTTTACTTGTTAGGTTAATTTTGACAAAACTATGAACTTTGTTGATTAATTATGTTTTCAGAAATTCTGAAAGGGCGTGTTACAAAGTGAGCATTCGTGCAGTCAGTACGTGGAAACGAGCACGAACATGTGCGAATGTGTTTTGTTTAACACGGATTTTGGGACATGCCGTAACATAACATGCTCAATACGAATGTTACATTACGGCCCGTAACACCGGTCTGTATCCAGCTTATGGACTACTTATTTTAATATTCGACATATTTTCTGTTCCATGATTCTATTAGTAGTAGTGATTCTACTACTAATCTGTTCCTAATATGAAGTACATCATTATCTGCCTAGCCTTTTCCTAACTATATTGGGGTCGGCTTCCAGTCAAACCGGATTCAGCTGAATACCAGTAGCTGAAACGTCATGTTTGAAAGGCGAATATGACGTTTCAGCTACTGTTGGTAGCTAATTTGACAGTTGGTTAAAGGTAGATACGTTATTGAAACCGGCCGGTAAGTCTTTAATACTTGAAATAAATAAATAGTCATTGTACAAAAAACACTTTTCTTGTTTTTTGCAATTTATCATTTAAGTTGTCTGACACACAGCAACTACCCTGCCAGGCACTATGATATAATTTATTTTTTATTATTAATGGTGCTGGTATAGAGAGTAGGGCAGTTGGGGACATTTAGACAGACGCGTGCCGCTGTTATTGCCCCTGCTAGTTTGACATTATGATCGCTATAATTTATTATTTGGATATAGTGTAGTTTCTTTTGTATGGCTTGTTAGTCATTAGGCTCTGCCTAAAGCTCTACATAATCAAGCAGATTCTGTCTCATGTTAATGTCATCATTTTTCAGAGAATAGCGCGTTCAAACAAACAAACTCTTTATTATATTAGTATAGATATCCTTGTCTATGTTTCTGTGGCTGGCGAAAAATAAAAACATTTGGAAGTGGAAGTCATTATAAGAACCGGAAACTTATAATAAATTTCGTTGTTTGATTAATAACTTTATCGTCGCACGACTCTCCATGCTTGATCACTCTATACAACAACGTGTTCATTTTGATACCCCATAACTTTAACCTTTTGACCGCCACTCACACTTCTTCATTAGTCGGCTATAGCCGACTAATGAAGAAGTGCTCAACACGCCACCGTCGGCGATCAAAAGGCCTGAACGCCAGAGCATCGACGCATCGGTGTGCCCCTGACGCCAAACCACAAATTCGTCGTTTTTTCCGTTCCGTTCCGTTCGTCGTTACCCTAGAGTTATGGTATATCA
Source organism: Mamestra configurata (assembly GCA_002192655.3). Lineage (NCBI taxonomy): Eukaryota > Metazoa > Arthropoda > Insecta > Lepidoptera > Noctuidae > Mamestra > Mamestra configurata. The sequence goes on from NDFZ01005417.1 coordinate 410,309, forward strand.
AAAGAGACGTACGTTGTAGAGTTGTTCTCACTGGAATGATAGTGGTTGCGAAAAAGTACTAACTATATAATCTACCAAACATGAAATCACACAATCAACTTCATACATGTTAGCATAACTAGTTAAAATGTAAGGAACCGCCGTTTTTACTCCTAATGAGGTCCACAGCTATTTGAATTATGCCTTGCTTTAACACACGCACATAATCCATTCAAACATTAACTTATCTTTCTATTTGTCCACAGTTCGCGATAAACCTGTTCCGGACACTACCGCCCTCCTCAAACCCGAACGGAGCCGAGTTCGACCCTGAGGAAGATGAGCCCACGCTAGAAGCGGCCTGGCCCCACCTTCAGCTGGTCTACGAACTGTTCCTGCGGTTACTGGAGTCGCCAGACTTCCAGCCCAACATAGCCAAGAAGTATATCGACCAGAAATTTGTGTTACAGGTCAGTGGATAATGCAGATTTTATGTGTTTGTGTTTTGCTGGGGAGTTTGATGCGCTACTTCTTAAATATGTTACCGGAAAATTGCAGACTACGTAAATCTTGATTGGATTATAATTTTCAAATTTTTATATTATGAAAAAAAATCGTTTTGTATACAATAAATCCCATCCAAATTCAATAGTTTCCAATAATCCGTGTCTTATTCAGAAAAATAGTTAACAATTTCACGCGATATTTTACGATCTTACGGCGTTTGCCATTTTCCGGTGACAGCTACAACACTAGGAAGTGGTGACGGGTGGGCTTTTTGGGGACTGTTTTATACAAATTTGACATCCACGATGTGCTGGTTCTCAACCTAATTTGAATTGGTTATTTTGTTTGGTAATGTTGGATAGTGTGTGAACGTCAGTCATATAAGTGTTTGGAGTTCCGTACAAGGTAAAACAAAGAAGAGAATATTGTTTTGTTCATCTGTCACAGTTATTTTTCCTGTAAACTAACTTTGCTAACTCAGTTTACGAAAATTAAAATAACTGGCCACTGGCTGGCTTCTACATCAACCAGAGGTGTGAAGTGTGTTTATTGTTGAAGTGAGTCTCTGTCAGTTGTTCTTTGTCGCGAAGCGTTTGTGGAGTAAATTTTTACAGAAGTTGCAAAGTGGCAGATAAATGGAAGGTCGCAAGAATCTGCTGGATGCAAGAAGCACAAGACCGGTCGGAATGGCGACGCTTGGGGGGGGCTATGTACAGCAGTGGGGGCGTCTTTAGCTTCAAATGTTGATAATGACATAGACCGATTTCTAAGTTTCTGACTATTCATGCGTATTGGTTTCTTTTTGATGCGTAACATCTTTCCTCTCGTTTTCCTTCAATCTGTGGGAGTGATTCCGTGAAATGGGACGGAAGTGTGTAACTAGAAGCCGAGGAAGCACGCCCTATTCGATTTGACCAATGAGCGCGCGCAGTGGTCGAGTTGGCTGTCAGTTAGTACTTTTATAAATGTTGGTCTTTACCAAGGTGAGACGTCTGATGTTACACATCCTATGCGACTACTGTAAGACTTGCTCATTTTTTATCTATGTAAATGCTGACGTCAATTTCGATTGTTTACAAGTGTAATCAATAGAGATAACGCATACCTTACTATAGATCAATAGAGAATGTGGGACAAATTGCGTAGTTTGATAACAGATAAGATTTCAAGTTTATGATAATTGATAACTGACGAGCTGCTGCTTCGTCTAACCGCATCCGGTTAGAAGGTTAGGAAAAGGCTATGCAGATTTTTTTTTTGAGAAGTGACGAGCTTTCTTTGTGTCTTTTACACAAAATATTAATTTGCAAAACTAACCGAAAGTACTGTATACGTTTGTATATATATGTTTGTTACGCGTCCGTGTTTGAGTCACAGAAGATTATATGTGTACCAAATTTCAACTGAATCGGTCATGTAAATTCAGAGAAAATCGGCTGTGACAGACGGACGGACATACAGACAACCGAGTGATGATGGTTCCGTTTTTCCATAAAGAGGTTCAGAACCCTAAAAAAAACTTAAGTTACAGGAAAAGCGTTGCCTCGGATTGGAACATTAGATAAACCATTTAAGTGTATAAGTCTAGGTAAACTAAAATGAAGAACTTAAGAGACTTTCTCGTATCTCAATAACAAAGACAAATACCTACATATAATAAGAACAGAGAAAATAAAATACTTTGCCTGAACAACTAGATATATCAGTAATTGCGATGTCAAATTGCTCGATGTGAACAACGGACTATTCTCTATAACGACTGCTATTCATACATATATATTATGTACATATACATATTATTTGCCATCGTTCGTTCGACTCGCCCTTGATAGTGTTATTGAAAGCAATTCCGCTTAGCGATTGATTTATAGTAACGGCTAGTGTCGGAAAACATAGGTGAGGAATAAACTTGTACAATGTAAACAAGTCAAAACTTCAAAAGTGTCTAGGGATCAAGTACATTTTTAACTATAAAAAAATATCTAATTGATATTTATCAAATCTAGTGTCCCGGGCTGGCTTCCTATTTTATTGCCTATGTTTAAGTTTGCAAATTAAGTAAAATTGTTTTTTTTTTTGCAAGTTTTGGGAAATTAGCCTAAGTAAATGTCTTCAATTAAATGGCAAAAATTTATTCATCTGCCTAGCCTTTTCCAAACTATATTGGGGTCGGCTTCCAGTCAAACCGGAGCAGCTGAATACCAGTATTTTACGTGGAGCGGCTGCCTACCAGACCTCCACAACCCATTAACTGGGTAACACGGTAGTTCTAGGCAAGACTGGTGTCAGATTTTCTGGCTTCTGATAATCCATAACGACTGCCAAAGATCTGCAAATGACAGCTCGGTATGTCAAGATGGTCACCCATCCACAGAACATCTTGGCAAGCGTTGCTTATCCTGAAGATCGACCCGTTCGGCTGTTATTCTTTAGCCACGAGCTCCTCCGCTTTTTTTTTATTGTAAAGATAAAAAAATATATAATCTGTGTTTCACCCATTGACACGAATCACACAATCACAGCGATTTGACATGCTTAAATGAGGAATGGCCGCCCAAGTTCTTTCTAACTAGTCAATAGTTGTTATGGGGAGCTCTTCTTTGGAGCATGTCCCATGCGTGCTTAATTGGGTGGAGGTATGGCGATTGAAGCCTCAATCAACGATCGATGCCATCGATCGACGTTGATTGATTGGTGTGGTAGCTTTGGCTAATCGAAGAAGTAAAACTATCGATCGACGTCGACTAATCCATTCTACCATCGATGGCATCGATCGACGATCGATCGATTGGTATGGTAACACCCTAAGCCTTTCCTTCAAAGACACGCTACTAATAACACTGGTCAACAAAAAAACACTACAAGATTTTTTTTAACTATTTATGTTAAGAACATGCTTAAGTATCATAGAACTGAAATTAGAATTATTGAGACACGAACAGTTTTCCTGTCATCTGATTTTAAAGTGGTGCTTTGAGACGAAAACTGAAGTTTTCAGGTGATTCTAATACAGGCACGTTATTATATTAAAGGATTAGTTGTGTAGCAGATGGCACGTCAGTATACTCAACTATCCTTTTATATTAAAAAATGCCAAAATAAAGTTCGTTTTTTTTTTAAACGTGATGGGGCAGAATTTCTTTTTTGAGTTTTAAAAATAATTTCACCATAAATATAAAGTAACTTGACAGAATCATTTGAACACTTTCTCTACATTATATAAGCATAAAATAACTCAGTAAACTGAAATAACAGCTACTTTATAGAAAAATAAAAAAATCGGAATTTACAAGCTTAAGGAAAAAATATGTTACTGGTAGTAGCTGTAACACAAAAACTAGACCTGATCAAAACAAAATAAATATAATTTTGGAATAAGGGTAGGTAGGTAACTCGCAATTAGTAAGCAAATTCCTTGTGACAAAATCTTGTTGACTAGTGTAATTTTCCTACAGAAAACCCTAGAACGCTTTATAAATACAAGCAGGGAACCGTCACGTAGACCAATGAGTCGGTCAATTAATTAATTACATTATATTACTACAGTTCATTGAAAATTATGTACTGCGCCTCATCACCACCGTTAATTGCTTTGACAAATTGAACTAATCTTCACATATAAAAACAATGTCCGGCCCGACAGATAGAAAAAAAAGAACCAAAAGATGTAAAGATAAAGATATAAAATCATTCTTTTTAAAGACAAGCTTTGCTATATTAAAAAAAAACGAAACAAGAAAAAAAGTATTTGCTACTCGCGCAAGACAAACAATAAAATTAATATTACAAAACCTACATTTATATAAAAAACAAGTGCGAGTCCAAAAAGGCTCCTATCCTCCTCAGCATGACGCTGCGATATTAAAAAAAAGGAATAAAATGACGATGATTAAAAAAACCGGCCAAGTGCGAGTCGGACTTGGGTACACACGAAGGGTTCCGTTCCAAAAAATATTGGACACGTTATTTTCTTTGTTTCACTTAAACAAAACGTCGCTGGAAAAATTATACCATAGTAATACCATAGTGACGTCACGCGTGTTTTCAACGCACTGTATCGTCTTCATTTTTTGGAATTTTATTCATTGTTATGTCAACCATAATAATATATCAGTGGGATTCATTTATTTCAAAATCGGCCAAGTATAACTCGGGCTGGCACACGTAGGGATGCGTACCATAAACCACGTTTTTTACTGTCACCATAATATGACGGTTCATGGATTCATGATATAGAGCCGGCTGACAAACAGATGAACGAGCAGCCGGGGGCTTCGAAAAAGGTTTCGGTTTCTTACCCTTCTGGTACGGAACTGTAAAAAATATCGAATGATTTTCCTGCCTTCCTCCGCATAATAAACACGTCCTACTAAATATAATGTAGGTAGCAATTCAGCCTACATTCATTCGTCGCCCTTGATCGCGTTATTGAGAGCAATCCTCGCTTGCTGAGTGATTTATATGCCTTTTTGATTTATCAATGGCTGCCAGTCTTTGAACGCTGATTGGCTGAGTGGGACCTTCTTTGCGTGTTGTTACGGGAAATATTTCTGATGAATTGAATGTTGCTTATTTCTAAAAGTAAATTAGGTCGTATTCCCGGTAAATTACAATTAGGTTTCAGCCCAGGCATACGTTGGAAAGGAATATTTTTGTAAGATAACATAGTATGAAGCAAGCATTGGTGTAGAAGCAGTGAGGTATCATAGCGGCATCAATGCCGCATGAAAAACAAAGAAACGAAATTTGTACGGTAACAAAAAGAACCGCAACGCCATCTACGACGAACTTACAACGAAAACCTGCATCGCGCAAGCAAAGTTCTCCGTGCGATTTGAACACATACAACAGTCTGAATATCAACTATCGGGCAGTTGCCCACCAGACACAATAACCGTCTGGCAGAAGGATCCTCCCATACTTCAGTGGAGGTATGCAGGACTTTACTCCCTGTTCAGCATACCTCTATAGTATACAGGGTAGAAAGTTCCGTATCGTCCATTGAGGAGGAAGCATGGGGTTCGGGGGTTGAGTCTGGTGGGCAACTGCACCATGGATAAAATCGCGCGGAGGACTGATAATGAGGTGTAGAATTTATGTGACGTCGGTGCTTTTTTTGTAGCACGTATGTAGTGGCACAGATGGCCGACAAATTTAAAGCCATACTGACTATCTACTGGGTATGGTTCAAGCCTTTTAATTTCTTTGCATAGGAAAATTGCTATTTCCTGCTTCAAAATGTCCAAATATTTTTTATCAAGTACCTAAATACAAAGGTTCACGATTTTATCTTCAATAATGACGGGCTCCCATACACACTTCCAACCCCCTTTTCACCTCCATAAAGGATGATTTCTGGGATAAAAACTATCCTAATCCCGGGACTCAAACTACATGGTACCAAATTTCATATAAATCGGTTCAGCGATTTCCCGCTTCTGGTAGGTTCATTTTACAGTTCATACTTCGCTCACTATAATCTAAACAGTATTTTCTAAACAAGGTGTGAAATTCAAAGAATGTGCAACACAATTATTCCGCTTCTAAATTGATTTCGTATGATAAAACATAACTCGGCCGTAGAAAATCAGGAATGCAAATTCATTGTTTAATTTTAAGTACAGTAAGATTGCGCTCCCTTTTTTTATTTAAATTTAAACAACTCTAAAACTCACAAGTGTTTAGGTGGTAAACTTAGAGTACAACTCCTAGATTTGTGGATCCGAACTGGTACCGCGTTGTGTAAATTCCATACAAATATGACATTTATGTACTTAAGTTTAAATAACTTTATTTCTCATAAGAACAACATAGTTCACTTAAAATGAGATTTATAAATTAAAACTTAAACTAAAAACACTTTTTTGCTCTAGTATAGGTATACAAAAATATATATATTTGTTATGTAGGTATACAAAATAACATGACAATGTACCATACATAATTATATATCAACTGTCGTAGGTAAAGTAGGTACTGACAATATGCGATTTTAATTTATTTTTAAATATGTTTAATTTCCTTTATGTCGTTTGGAAAGTTGTTGTACACTTGTGTCATATAAAGAATGGTTTTTTTTTGCCGTATGTGAGTGTGCGTGTACTTCATAATAGCTTTAATTTCCTTAAAAGGCGCTCCAACGCACCATCCTGGTCAAAAATCGTTCATTAGGTAGGTATATTCGAGATCTCTAGATCTATGTGTTGCAACAATATCATTTGGGTTTCATGTGGGTCACATATAGGTAAAAAAAGTTCATCAACATAAAAAAAAGAAGAAAATTGAACCCAGAGAAGGTTCAGTTCAGAATCTGTATTTAAACTAATACCAACATTACCAACCCTTGGTATGACATTGATCCAAATTCTTAAGTGTATTACTACAATATAAAACCCCTTTTCCTAAACCACTTAGGTAGAAAAAGCATGTAGTCATAACAATTCAGTGCCAGTAAAGAATAGACGCAAAAATCAATAACAAATGTCGCATGCCATAAACCTCCACATGCAGACATCAACTTCAATATGTCTTTAAGTGGTCACCCCAGTCATGGAAGCTATAAGGCTGCGTCCATTACGACAGCGGTGAGCGGAGCGGGCGCGGCAAGGGGTAATAACTGTAATAAGGTATATGCGGAGAGAGAGGACTGCTATTTACAATAGAACATATGCATGCATTTTAAAAGCTCTAGTAAACCATAATTAAATTATTTTTAAAATACCTGCATCAGCGATGAAGTTATAAAGCTTCTAAGTTGACAGTTGGAAAGAAAAGTCCGATACCAACTCTGACGTCAAATACTATGAGAAAACGGCGTTTTCACGAGAGGGGCAGATGTGTTTGTTTAAAATAGTTGTATCTCATTTGTGTTTTGGTCAATTTTGATTATATTTCCTCTTTTAGTATTATATTATTGTATATTTCTAGATAAACTGTTTAGATAATATAATTATGTATATATTTCATGCATTTTCCCTATTGAGTTATTGCCGGTTTTTCGAGTAAAAGTAGTTTTATTTCCAATCTGATAAACTGAAAAATATGATGCCTTAGGTTAAAAAACGTATGAAATGAAATATTAAGTCTAAAATAACTGAAGTTTTTTAATTCTTTGCTAGACCGACGCCAGAGCATAAGGACGGGGGAAACTTTTATAACGTGTGAAGTCTATCCGTTTCTCCAGTGATTGAGAATCGGTTCTATTCCTTCTTTGGTATTTCCATTTTCGTTTTTATCGAAATTAACTTCCCTTCTATCAGCTATCAGCATGCAGCCGCCGCTGCTCCCGCTCCGCCAAACGCTGTAGTCGAGACCACGGCTCTCATGATCGATTTCAATGAATCTTTCATCGCAATACTCCATTTGTTTACGAGCCAGTATCATGTGAATACAAACTTCTTGCTCCCTTTGATCTATTCATTCAGCCTTATTTACGAAACCTCGTTTTTGTGGCGACAGGTGTTGAATTTTAATAGTGGAAAAAAGTAATGCTTTTCAAGACTAACAAGGTCGCCTTTGTATATCGGAGCTTTTCTGTGTTAGGGGATCAAATGTCTACATTACTAAGTAAACAACCAATTTCTTGTTTATACCAAAAAAATGGAGTTAAGTTAGTTTCGGTCAGAAAGACTGTTAACCTCTTGAACGCCAGAGCATAAACGCATCGGCGTGCCCAAAACGCCAAGCCACAAATTCGCCGTACTTATTGTTACATATTTGTGACGTTTAGCGTACAGGGCATGCGCTTGCTTGTCATGTACGTGACAATGGCGTTCAAAAGGTTAATAAATGATTATCTTAATAATAACATCACTGACGTGTTTCATGCCACCGCCCGGGTCAGACCATCAGGCTCTAATTACTTCTAGTTGTTCTCGTCTGGCCAACGACTAGTTCTTGCACAAGTCGAAATCAAAAGTCATTTATTCAAATTAGGCTGAGTGCCAGCACTTTTTGAACGTCAAAGTTCTACATAAAGACAGTCCCCCAAAACGCCCGCCCGTCCCCACTTCCTAGTGTTTTAGCTGGGAAGAAGTGGCGCAACAAACTCCCCAGCAACACATCTGTCTGTTGAGTTATAAGAACTATCATTTATAACCAAAAGGTCAGTGTTATTCACCAGTTCACTAACACCGGCCATAACCAATCGCCATTTTAACAATCGTTGTACAAGTGTACTCTGTGGGTTCGATATACGCAAAGGGCATACAGCGCCCTCCGGGTTCAGTATAATAATACCTTCAGGATGTTGTTGGGGCTTCCACGTTACTGTAGTGCGTCAGGAATGTTTGCCGAAGCACATACTGATGGTTTCAACACCATACTGCGAAAAAGGATTACGTCCATGATGCGCAGAGTGCGTGGGAGCATCGACAGCATTCTGGGGGTCATTAATGATAAGCCGTGTTGCACCATCATGGCGCATTGGGTGTATGTACCCGGTGCGTCAGGTGAGTGCAACAGATATATGAATAAAAAAAAAACTTTTAATATTTTCGTACTAACATAGCTCATAAGTTTGTATAAAACTAACATAATATGGATCAAGGTCTGAATTAAAGTTATTATTTTTTTTATAACAATATCTTGATCCATATTGCTTAACTCATAATTCTAAATGCATAGAATGGCTAGGACTGCTGTTTATAGTCCTGACATTATACCTCATTGTTGAAAGCGTGATCAAGCCTCTGATCGTCAAATCGCGTGTTAGCTACAACGGTTGAACAAAACCCAACCGACATTACAGTACAGGAAATTATATTCAATTCAATAAATAGGCTTTCGTAAACCGGAGCTTGATGGTTTTTATAACACATTGAAAAATTCGGCTAGTACTCCTGCTCTAGAATTTATTTTATAACATTGTATTAAACGCTTCAAGGTGGTTAATGACCGGTGTTATGGGACCAACCATAGATATAATAAACAAGGAGATATGCCCGGTAGATGAAAATGTATCGGAACCCTAAGTCTCCATATTATCCCCGCCATACGGCAACTACTACACATGCAATTCAGTAAAAGCAATAGATACGCAGTCGCGCACACGCCCGCATTTCTTAAAACAGAACGTACTACACAATCAATTATAAACCTTATCCCTTCAAACATAGCGTGTATTTACCATGCACCGTACAACTTACTCACACAAAAGCAACGGACGCTTTCGTTGTGCTGTGCAAAAGCAATTTATTTTACATATACGCTAGTGATTGACTAAATCGGAAAGTTATCGAATCATTTTTTTTATATTTCTATGGGACCAACACTGAAAACGCAAAAAAAATCGACTTCCCCATACACTGGAACAGCTGATTTTTTTCGCGGTTTCAGATTTTGGATAGTAAAAGTTGTTCATATTGATGTGTACAATGACCCCTTAAAAGGTATTGCGTTTATTCTGGTACACTTGTATCATCATCTGCCTAGCCTTTTCCCAACTATATTGGGGTCGGCTTCCAGTCGAAGCGGATTCAGCTGAATACCAGTATTTTACGTGGGGCGGCTGCCTACCAGACCTCCACAACCCATTAATTGGGTAACACGGTAGTTCTTGGCAAGACTGGTGTCAGATTATCTGGCTTCTGACAATCCGTAACGACTGCCAAAGATCTACAAATGACAGGCGGGACCAACGGCTTAACGTGCTTTCCGAGGCACGAATGAGTCTCGATATGTTAAGATGGTCACCCATCCACAGACCAACCTCGGCAAGCGTTGCTTAACCTTGAAGGTTGACCCGTGCGGCTGTAATTATTAAGCCACGAGCTCCTCCCACACACACACACACACACACACGTTACACTTGTATATAAACTTAAATAAAGGCGTGTGGACTGATAAAAAAAATCCTTGCATTATGCATGCCTATTTGGGTGGTTACGTCAGTCATTTGTTTTTTATTAAGATTTGCATTTGTTTATTAACAGTACCCATTTGCTTTGTCCACAGCTACTAGAACTGTTCGATTCAGAAGACCCACGGGAGCGAGACTTCCTAAAGACGACTCTACACAGGATATACGGAAAGTTCTTAGTTCTGCGCGCCTACATACGGAAACAGATCAATAATGTGTTCTATAGGTGAGTGTGTGTGCATGTGTCATGTAGCGCGGCGGTGTTGAGGCACGTACGATCAACAGCAACAGTGGATGATGGGTTAATAGTGGCAGAATGAAAAGTGGTAAACTTTTTGTTTGTTTTCTATCCTTCTTTAACCTTTTGAACGCCAGAGCATAAACGCATCGGCGTGCCCCCGACGCCAAGCCATAAAATTACCGTACTTTTTGTCACGTATTTGTGACGTTTGGCGTACAGGGCACGCGCTTGCTTGTCATCTATACGTGACAGTGGCGTTCAAAAGGTTATTAAATGAAAGGCTATTTTTTGGGGCAATAACAACATTTTGTATCG